>JANHFK010002973.1:109821-119829 GCA_036250565.1 Sibynophis collaris | reverse complement strand
CAGTTATTATTCATCACTGAATAACTATTTCCAGGCCCTTTAAGGGTGTTGGGAAGTATATTCTCAAAGATTTAATTTGAAGATGAGGACTTCCTCCCCTTGACCCTCAGGCTTCTGCCATCTACAAGGGAAGCAAGCTCCTGCAGTGTAGAGCACTTGCAAAAAAGAACCTCAATAGAGAATTTGACTAACACAAATAGATAAGAA
This sequence comes from Sibynophis collaris, assembly GCA_036250565.1. NCBI lineage: Eukaryota > Metazoa > Chordata > Lepidosauria > Squamata > Sibynophiidae > Sibynophis > Sibynophis collaris. Next base: position 119,622 of record JANHFK010002973.1, on the reverse strand, counting down.
AAAAATGGAATGCATCTTGCCAAGAAATCCTCAGTAATGTTCCATGAAATCTGTCTCAAAAGCAGGGACATACTGTATACGCTTTCTGCCCTTGACTCATGCCTGGCTCTGGCTAGGTGAAGTTAAGAAAACAAGCTTGGCTGTCTGTGTATTAGCAATTTCCTCCTTGGGATGCAGATGGGTTGAGCTTTCCTTCCATCCCACCAAACAAGACGCCAGTAACAGCCCAGTAACATTAGTAAAGCTTTGAGACTTTAATCAGTAACAAAGGAAGTCTTTTTAGTGGCCCTTTGGCATCTCTTACTACATTCTCCAGTGACTGTTCTGTTGGTGCGTCAGGACAGGAGATTCACCTCACAAGGAATCTCAGATATTTCCTAGCATACCAGCCATGGGAGTGAATTAAGTATCTATTGAGTATGGCCTTAGCCAAAATCCTGATTTTCAATTTGTTCCTTCATTCCTCCTCCCAAGGAACAACTAGGAGGTGGAGGTGACTTCCCTTCCTAGAATAGAGCAGTTAACTGGGGCTAACTGAATGGGGAACGAATAGTAATGCACAGTTCCACAGCTACTCAGGGTGTAGACACTTGAGTCAAATCCATCAGTAGAGGAGCTCTCCAACCTGCTGGAACATAAACGGTCAGAAATCTGTGCCTTGCAGTTCCAACACATGTAGCGGTACTAATTTATATATAATGGAAATTGGAGACTCATATCATCGATTGCTGGGAAGATTGCAATATGGATTCAAGGAAGGAAGGAATTTTGTCTTAGAATGAAAATAAAATGGAAACCAGTCTGGGGCAAGCATATTCCTGCCTTTATAATAATAAATCATTACCTTGGCTTGCACATCTTATGATCTCCAGATAGCAGAAAACATTTGGGCACACTGAATCACACATACTAACCCTTATCTGCCATGATTGGAACTGCTTCACTAAGTAACTATGAATTCCTCACCTCTGTAGTATTGCTGTTATCTTATAACCTCATTTTTTTTTCTTTTTGAAAAACCATATGACTAGGAGTTATCTGTAAGTTCAGTACAGCTTGATCCTGGAAGACTTGTTATGCCAGCCAGGTGTAACATTCCGCTTCATAAAATGATTGAAAAATTACTGTTTATCTCCACCTCTTTGTTAATTCTCCAAAAAAATATTACAACACTTTTGGGATAGCTATTGGAGGGAAACTGTTTTTTGTTCCTTAAAGAGGAGTTTCTCTCCCCCCACTCCCCGCTTCTGCCTTCTTTTCTTGACCATATAGAATCACATAGAATAGCAGGTTTGGAAGGCACCTTGAACATCTTCCAGTCCAACCCCCTGCTCAAACAGGAGACCTTGTGCTATTCAAGACAAGTGGCTGTCCAGTCTCTTCTTGAAAACTTCCAGTGATGGAGCACTCACAATTTCTGGAGACAAGCCATTCCACTGGATTAATTGTTCTCACTGTCAAAACTCACACCCAGTTCTGGAATTTCCATTTTCATAGAAACTGAAGTTCATATTTCTGCATTCAGATCTGATTTGAATCATTTTGGAAGCGTACAGAACTTAAAACAGAGCATTTTGAAACACTTAAAAATTATTGAAATAGCCAGTTTCAGTGAAACATTTGCTTTGCACTCGGGTAACTTTTGCAAATAACTCATTCTTTCTCAGTCATTCAGCTAAGTTTTATTATTGCATCCCTACAAATGTGATAAGTTGCATTTCAAAAGAAATGATCTCTCTCTCTCTCTCTCTCTCTCTCTCTTTCTTTCTTTCTTTCTTTCTTTCTTTTTTTCTTTCTTTCTTTCTTTCTTTCTCTCTCTTTATTTCTCCAGGTTCTTAGGCCTCCAGGTTGGCTACAAAATTATTGGCATTCTGCTATTATCTTTCGTCAGCTGGAAGCTGACCAGGAACAAGCAATACAATGTGGAAGATAAAGCTGCTGACCCAGAATAGCTCTACACTACAACAAGACCTGCTTCAAGCATCATTTTGTATGATGTTTAAATTTACTTAACTTGGCCTTTGTGCCTTTTATTTTATAATTCTTTTTACAATACAGGCACCATTTTATGATATTAGCTGAACTTGAACTCCTCCATGAACAGTTTCTGCTGCATGTAGTTCCAGCTAAAAGAACATATTTGTGTTGGGGAACAGAGATCACACCGCCACTCATTTCATTGAGAGGCATCGAAATGAAAACACTTACAGCCAGCAAAAGGGAGCCCTATCCCCACCCCCCACCCCTGGCTAAAGTGGTAGAGGCATCTTCAAAGACTGGGCCAGAGATGTACAGACGTTTGGAAGACAACGGGTCCTCTTGTTTCTATGTCAAAACAATGGAAATGGCAAGTGAAAACTGTTACACTTAAAAGAACCGTATGAGTCACTTAAAAGTTGCTAGCAGGGGGAAACCGTCCAATTTGGCTATGGGGTCTTGGACTGTTCTACTCAATCAACTTTGACGCATTATCCAGGCTTGCCAAGGGATGGGACCAAGGGAGAAGCAACCTCAAATTGTCTGCCCTCTCTCGTGCCTTTGCTTCTTCTCCCTTTACTTCCTTTACTATACAGGCCAGAACGGATAAAAATCCCAGTCGATGTATAAAGTTGGTTGTTACGACATGTACACTTTTAAATAAAAAACTTTTTTCTAGTTTGTTCTTACTGTTTGTTTTGTTTTTTTACTGGCAGATTTTGAAGAAGCCACTTTTTTCGATATTTTTCCTGCTTTTGAGCTTCCTTGTTGCTATAGGCATATATGTGTTTGACTTTGGAATTTTTTGACATGGTACTAATCCAAATTTTAGTTCTATGAATCTTTTTAGTCATGGGACAGCTTTTAATTACAGTAATGAAAATATATGATATTTCATCAACATTTCTCATGTTACTTTCTCTTCAGCTTAAAACTTGTTATTTTGGTCTTTCCCCTACTTCCCAAAACAGAAGACTACTTGGGGAGACAGAGAGAGAAAGTCTGTTAAGCTTCTTAAATCTAAACCCACTAACATGCTGTTTAGTTTATGCTGCATTGTATTTGCTTGAGATTTGACTCACTTAATCAAAGTGAGTATTCTATTCTCTATTCTGCTGGAGGACACTAAAGAGCAAGATGCAAATAAATGATTAGATTAATAAACTGATTAGGAAGCGTGCCTTAAAGAGAGAGGTGCACAGTTGGCGAACAACTGTTTGCATATATTTACAAAACTACAAAGTTTGAGGAAAGTGTAGGTCATGTTCCTTCAAACCTTTTTAAAAAAAAAATCTGCACAAAAATAAAAACTTACCACGAAGAAATGTTGTACCACCACCTAGTGGCACATTGATTTATGACAGATATATTTTGTTATGCTTAACATTCAGAGTTGTTTTCTTATACTGCATGCCAAAGCTGAGCAATAGAGCAATTTAAAGTACAGCTTGTTTTTTGCTGATGTTTGGTTTTATGAACAATAAGAAAATGAAATACATATTGTAAACAGAGCCAGTGAAAGAAAACCACATGAGTCATTTTGACTTGCAAGGCATAAGAAAATGTAATTTTAAGTGTTGGGTTGGCAATGGGAGTTTAAACATTATTCACTGTTCAGTTGACCCAAACAACAACTCTCCCCCTCATTTCTAGTTTCTACTAACTTTAACATTTATTTGGGAACCCTATGATGGCAAAATAAAATAACACAATTTGAATAGGAAAATGATTTGGAGAGTTATATGTGTTTTTATGTTCAAGTATATAGTACCATTCCTTCTGGTGCTATTGTAAACACACACATGTACAACATACACTTTTGATATACATAATAAATCTGTTTTAAAAGCAAAGTAGTTGAGTAGTTAATTATTGCATTTTTATATGTTGCAAAATCCACATATCTGAAAACCATAAAGAAATTTTTGATATTTGAAAGGAAAGTTAAATAGATTTCAGCATAATAAAAATATGAAACTACTAATAATTTGCCACATTTTTAGGGTTCTAAAACTGCATCTAAAGCATTATTTCAGCCACTGCTTATAATTCTAGCATTGTGCATTCAGCCAAATTTTCTATGCTTTTTACAACACGTCTAAATCACATTTTTAAAAAGCATTCAACCCAATCTTCTGTGTTTTTACAACATGTCTAAAACACATTTTCAAAAAGCAAACTACCGGTAATTTTATTGCAATAGAAGCAAATGTTCCTTGTAACTGGATTTGTAACAAATAGCTTGATCTGCAGATCTTAGAAGGTTTGGGAACTGAAATTACATTCAGATCAATAGAAGATTCCAGTCAGATTTCAGGGAACAAGAATTAAAGAAAATTGCTGAATCAGAGAAGAAGATGCAACTAAACCTTGTTGCTACATAAGTAAATAGGACATGTCTAAAAGAATTGCAATACTTTCTTTTTCTATATAGAAATTTACTGGATTGGCAGCTGTATCTTTATTTAATTCAAGATAGCAGTTCTCTGCACCCATATAGATTAAATTGTGTTGTATAACATAATTTTATACTTCCCATGTCTTCCTTCTGTTCCTCTAAGCATTTGCTGTTTGAAAGCATATAATTTGATTATACTACAATCTGTCTCCATTACTTTAACATTAAAAAAACCCAACTTTATATAACTGTAAATCATATTTTACAGATTGTGGTGTGAGGAACAGGAAATTTGAAATGGATGGATGGATGGTTGTGTGTGTAATGTCAGGGAGATAAGTGGAAACCTCACTGAAAATAGGAGGAGAAGAAAGAATAAAACTCAGGTACTGAAAAAACACAAAGACCTGACTCCATTTGAAGCCCTAGAGACTGCTAAACAAAGATTGACAGCCCTGGCTACCAATTTAAGGAGATAACATTAGAGAAGCAGATGTCAAGAAGACAAATGCCCTGTTCTCCAAACAACAATCAATGGTGTACACTTAACTACAGTGCAACACAGTAACAGCAGAATTGGAAGAACATGGGAGAAAGAGAAGACACATACAGTAGCACCAGGTGGTTGCAGGACCTGAAAGCAGACCATACAATCTCCCAAAAAAGGAAACAGTTACAATCACAGTAGCAGATAGCCAACAAGAACGTGAAATACTATATAGCACCTGACCCAGATATGATCTACACCTACTGGCTAATAGTAGTGCATGAATGCCTAGTAGCACAGATGAACCAGCTGCTAGCACCAGGGTCCCACCCAGACTGGCTAATACATAAAAGACCACCACAAAGGAACAGTACTGTCCAACCATTGACCATTAACCTCTCTCCACAAAACATGGAAAATCCTATCAGGTATCATAGCCATCAAACTACAGGACCATATGTACCACTACATGAGCACAGCTCAGAAAGGCACTTGGAACAACACCGGAGGCTCAAAACACCAGATGCTAATAGATAAATAGAGCCATCCTCAACAGTCAAGATCTAGACAGACCAATCTGAGCACAACCTGGATTAACTACAGGAGAGCCTCAGGGAAAACAGATGGATCTGTGGATGCCTGGCACTATACAAAGTCAACAGGACACTAAGGATTTTCCCCAAGAGGACTGTGGGAGACAACACTGAGAGTCAACTCAAGACAGCTCACATAAGTACTGTAGCTATTAAGTGAGGCATATAACAAGGTAATGCAGTGTCCCCACTGCTTCTCTGCATATGTTTAAACTCCCTCAGATGGATTATCACAAGGACTGGATACTATGAGTATTAGTATCAGTTCAAGAATGGAACTACAATCAGCCACCTCCTGTACATTGATGATGTCAAGTATATGCTAAGAGTAAGTGAGACATTGATCCACCTAATGTGGATCTACAGTGAGAACATTGGAATGTCATTTAGATTGGAGATGGTAGTAAAGAGAAGGAATATAGTTAAGACTGATTGGGGGGGGGACTACCAGTGGGCTACATAGTAGACATATAGACCAGCTACAAGTACCTTGGTATCCCACAGCCACATGGGAACCATGAGAAAGAGTTAAGGAAGACAGCAGCATTCAAGTACCAAGTATCGACAAAGGATAAGACAAGTTCAATGGAAAGAAAAATAATCACACCATCAACACATATGCCCTGCCAGTTATCAGATACCCTGTCAGTTGCTGAGGGGAATATAAAGGATATATAGAACCTGCCAATGTCAAAACCTGAAAAGTCTTCACAATGCACAGAAGTTTCCACTGCAAATCCAACCCCAAAAACTTTATACCAACCAGAAAGAAGGTGGATAGGGTTTGGTGACTTTCAAAACTACTGTCCTAGGCAAAACCTAGAGCATCCAGGAGTACATTGATAAGATGGCATCCAAAGATGAGCTGCTAAAGAATGTTTGAGATACCTACAGACATGAGAGAAAGGTCAAGCAAAGGAAGTGCTGTGGCAAATCAAAACCTCAATAGGATGTATCATCAAAGATAGCTGAGATGTCAGACATTGGGAAATCCTATCAGTGGCTGGAAAGGGCTGGATTAAAAAACAATAGTGAAAGTCTGATCAAAGCAGCACAAGAATAGGTACCAAAACTCAAGATCCCTAGAAGCAGGAGTCTAAGACCCAGGGACAGAGACTCGGGCAGAATGGCCCCAGAGACAGTCCAATAAATAATGACAGGGTGTGAAATGCATGACAGAATAGAATACATTGAATGGCACAATAAAGTAGCTGGCATTGTGTACATGAACATCTGCACCAATGTATGGATTAAATCCTCCCAAGTCCAGATGGGACATTCTTTAGAACCCATGAGACTTCCAGATCCAGGCAGATCCTCTCTCACAGACTACCCCAGGTATTGGCCAATCAACCAGACATTGTGGTAATAGACAAGGTGTCTATCTACCACCCAAAGATAGAGGTGGTAATGGATTTAGCAATATCAATTGACAGCAATATCAGGAAGAAGTAGTACAAGAAACTGGAGAAGTAACAGGGCCTGAAGAAGGAATTAAAGAGGATGTGGAAAGTAAAAGAGGTCCCAGTAGTGGTAGGAGCACTAAGGTCTGTAACTCCTACAACAGATCCCAGGACATAACAACTCTCTCCAGAAGAGTGCAGCATTAGGAACAGTAAGATATTGCAGAGAAGCTTCAGATTCCCAGGTCTCTAGTACAGAATTTCAGATTGAGAAAATTACATACTACCAATAAGGGCAAGAAGGGATTTTCTTTGAAGTTATGGAGATAAGTGGAAACCTCAAATTTAAAGAGGAGAAGAAAGAATAAGAATGTGGTGATAAAGGAGAGTGAAAAGGAAAAATCAGGTTGAAACTAAATGGATAGGGAAAAACTCTTGCTTCATTCTGGTTCATTCAGAGCTATGGATTGCCTTCATCTTCAATGGTCCTCATACCAGTCTGCAACATCTGTGATTCCAGTACAGAAGGGTGAGTGCGTTGTGATATATATCCAGCATGTTTTTCCTGTTCCAGTGAATATTTCAAAGGGAGCTAATAAAACACCATGCAGGTGACAAATCTGTATGGAGGTGTCTGTAACATCAAGATAAGAAGCCATCTGCTCAGCAAGGTGCTTCATTAACTCTCTTCAATGCCTCTCTGATAACTATGCCATTCGCTGTTCAGCAGAGCCATTTTTATCTCACCAATAAGTAAAAAGTAACCGAAATGAACTGCCAGCTCAGCAAAGAAATCTTACTTCAGCTGATTAAGACTGAAGAGACTTCTGTTTGATCTAGCTACTGGAGGAGCAGCTTCAGGAGTTTGTTGCAAGCAGATAATGGCATTTCTTATTCCCAAATTTGTTAAATGCTAGAAGATGGGGGGGGGGCACAATGAGCATAGAATTCCTATGTGCCCTCTAAGAAAGTCATCTCCTGGGGGACAAACCTGTGTTTTTATTTACTTCAATACAAGTAAGGTGATATCACAGCAGAACATGACATCTTTTCCTGCAAAAAAAAAATACTATAATCCTAAAGTTCAAAAATTGAGATCTCAAGCTGTAATTTGGATTGAAACAAATGTACCAAGGTTGTTACCAAACTATAAATTTATTGAAAAGATTTATTAAACATAACTCATATGGACTCGTATGAATTATATTTAATTAACTTCAATTAGAAATGAAATGAAATACAATTTAGTTTTTGTTCTAGCTTCATCCCACATTTTTTGGGAGTGTGGTGTCCCCCATCATGCCACTCAATGGGCAAGTGTGATCCTCCAACTAGAAAAAGTATGTATGACATAATTTTTGCAGAGATCAAGCTATAGAGAGCCTACGTCTTTGGTGAGATAGGGTAAAGGGGAGATAAGGTCAGTTCTGTCACATCCAAACAATGGGCCAAGGAATATCAGTGTGAAAAAAGGCAATTTGAATAAGCTAAGCCGGAGGGAAACCGAAAATGCATCTGTGATTGCTATCAATGCTATCAAAATTAATAGTATATAAGAGTCTGGGAATAAATGGCCTCAACATCTTGCAAAATAATTGAGAATAGTCAGATTTTTCATACTTTTGACTTACCTTGAGAGTGGACAATTTAACAGAGGAAATGTTTTAAAATCAAAATAGCTAATGATTATTTCAGGTGGCCCCTGGTACAGACAGGGGTGATATAATAATACATCACAAAAAATATGTTGCCAGGGCAAGTCTATGTTGTGGTTAGGTACAACTAGAGAATTGTTGATTTCCATTGGATTTTCCTTTCAGGTTTTGTGATATATTTTTCATATCCAAACAGCACAACACTGCTTCTTCAGCGTCATGGGAACTTTTTTGCTACACATTTGTAAACCGCTGATCAAGCTATTTTATATAAATGTGTTTCTATTTATTTGCCTCTGCATGCTTTTTTAAAGAATGGTGGCTCTCCCATCCCATGAGTGCTCAGTACTGTTACATATCTTTGCTGCACAGCAAGTGAAATAAAATCAAAGACAGAAACATTTGGCCAATGTCTCGTTTCCTACATCTATTATTTCCAGGTGATTCAGTTTATGTTTATGTTTTTAAACATACAGAATAACTCATTTCACAGTCCTGTTCTCTCAGATATTCTAATGACTCCAAATAATTTTAAGCTAGAGAAGTCTGTACATCCAGTCTACAATTCTGCCTGGGGCTGATAGGGATTAGAATTTATCAACAGTTAGATTTCAAGTAGCCCATCCATGACAGGTTGTAGTTAAATTATAGTTTAGCGTTCCTTTTCTTCTGCAACTTACTTTGGGAGGACAATATTCAGTTTCAGTTTATTTTCAGTTTATTTGAATTTGTATACCGCCCTTCTCCCTTCCGGGACTCAGAACTATAAAAATTCCTACAACCATGTTTGGATATTGTTCCCTTTAGATGCTAAAAATAGTTCACCACTTCAAAAAGTCCTGTTCTGGGACAATAATTGCACTGATGGTTCTGTTCTCCTGGTTATTGAACTTGACCTAAGTGGGCAGCTTGAAGTCTGTGGTTTTTATAACCTTGGGAGAAAAGAGACCCTTTCAGCTACAGTTTCCTTTGTTACTGTTGTTCTAATTGGGGAAAAGCCATATCAAACAAAAATCCTTTCAAGATCTCTAAAACATGTAGAATAGTTTCAGCATTTGGCTAGGTAAGTTATTTATCAGAAGAGAAAAGAAAGGCAAATCAATCAGATATGTGTAAGTGATAAAAATAGAAGGGTAGAAAGAGAGCCAAAGTAAATTGTAAAAAGGCAATGTATACATTCAACTAGAAACTGAAACTGAGTGAACAATGAGAAGGACATTGACAGACCTGCGCCTCTTCCGCCGGGCGTTAAAGACACATCTATTCAAAACGGCCGGCCTTGGATAAC
>JANHFK010002973.1:76099-87986 GCA_036250565.1 Sibynophis collaris | reverse complement strand
AACACACACACGATACTGTATCTATTTCTAGTAGCGTTAGAGAAAATCCTTTGAAATTAATGCAGCATTGGTATTGTATCCCAATGCTTTTAGCAACAAATTAAAAAATATATATCTATGGATAGCAGAAAGAATATGGCTACATAAAAAGACATTTGGTAGGGTTGCCCAAAGACCCAACAATTTTAGTGGGCAATCTTTAGGAGATAAACATTTGTTTCATTAACAATATTAACAATAAACATCAAGCAATATTGAAATATGCATTTTATCCTTTTTCAAAGAAGAAAATGAAAATATTAATACAGATATTAGGTTTATGCTGATAACAGCAAGAATTATTGTTATTCAGAAGTAAAGACATAGGAATTTCAACACTGGATTTTTGATACGCTAAATTATTAGTATTGTCTCAATGGAAGGACCTACTGATACAAAAATGCATGTTCTTTATGTATAACATTCCTTTTAATTTAATTTGTAAAGGTTGTGTATTTTTTTATATAAAATTAGAACCAACAAGGAGGTACTTAACCTTAACAGCTGGGTAAATTTTGTGGCATGAAGATATATCATTATGTTAAAGGAGAAGGAGTCTTGAATTTGTTATTGTTATACTTTTTTCTGTATTTATTTTTTTAAGTTAATGTTCAGTGGATGGTGGCCTGATTTTGCAGTTCCCTTACATACTTATTTAAATTCTGCTGTATTAAAAGTGATACCTGGCAAAGATTTTCTGGCTTTCCTTCCTCTCATCATTTTTCTCTGATCTCACCTCCAATATGACCCTTGCAGAGAAATGATTTGGTGCCATTCCTATTCATCCCCCAGTGGCCCTCCCAACCCTTTTTGTTGTTTTGTCTGAATTTCTTCTCAAATGCCTTCTTACTCCTGAGATTCAAAGGCCTTGAAACTCAAAAGATTATTTGTTTTTTTTTTCTGATAGGAACTGTGCATATCAGGATCTGGAGCTTAATTAGCTTCCAGACCCTACTGCTTTTCTTTCTTTCATCCCACTCTATCCCCTTCTGACAGCTGCAGCTACAAAGCAAATCAATAAAGGGGTCGTAAAGAAGAAGGACATTTTCTCCATCATCTGAATATAGAACATTTCCCCAATATGAAATTAAACTGTATTATTAAATCGTAACGTCAAGATTCTAAGAAACCTAAAAGACTGAATCTAAATTCAGTCATCACTTTCTGCATTTCTCAGAGCAGATATGTAAGTAAACACCAGATAAGGCCAAGCCAATTTGAACTAAGGAAAGTGTACAGAGGTGGGTGGATGGTGCCCGAATTGCCTTTATCCCCAGTCATTTCTCCCTTGTCAGTTTTTTGGTGGCAGCCATTTGTATATGTCCTGTTGGTTGCTGTTTGGTCTTCACTATTACATTTATTAGGAATCAGTGATAAATATTAGTATCTTTGTGGTATGGATACAATAGAGAGCAATTTAAAAACAAGGTGGCATTAATATTTAGGTGGGAGGATATGCAGCTACTCAGAATTCACGCTCACCCAGACTTTCTGTTGCTATGGAACAGTCTAATGAAGACAAACACTAATCCCTCTGAAATGCAATTATTTTAGTGAGATGTCAGAATTTCAGCAACAATCAGAAGTTCTAAATAAGTATTGAATGGAGCTCCTTTGGCCAAGGGAGTATTTCCTTATTTTTCCTTCACTACAATTTATTGTTGCTTTTCACAGCCATAATAGGCAGGGCAAAATAAACCAATCTGCCAGGGGCATGAAAATGTGTAAATTAAATTCCATCTATTTCTTTCTCTGCTGTGCCACACTTGTAACGGAAAGACTCTCTTTGATGTCTGAGCTATATCACTCGGTAGTTTAGAACAGCCATCTGAGTTCAACAGTAGAAGATGATTTTTTTCATCTTATTTTCAAATTCTATTTATGCATTTCTAAATAAATAAATAAATAAATGCAACCCATTGTGGAGTGCTAACCATATGGAGTCAGTGCTGCTTTGGCTTGGTAAATATTGTCCAGCTGCCTCTGGAGAGAATGCCTTTGCAGGCTGCAGCACACACTGTTTGATTAATCAGCTAAACTCAGAAGCAGATGTGACTTGAAATCCAAACTTCTCCACCTGAGCTCTGCTACACAGCCTCTTTTAACTACACCGGTTAGCTTTGGAGTCATGCTGCTTTGTCATGTACTCCATTACAATGTGCATATTTGACTGGGAAAAACAATTTGAAATCAAGTAATAGCAAATAACTAATATTTGTGTATATAACATCAAGTAGATGCAATTATTTTGCAGCCAGGGCCATATTTAAAAAATCAAAAAGACTTCCAAGGAGCACAGCAGGTATGATGATGCAATATAAATGATGCTAGATTGGGGAAGGCTGCTTGATTGTGAACAGTGTATGTAAGACAGAACTTCGTTATGTAAATTATATCCTAAGAAGTCTGCATCTACTTTCTATGTTCAAGGCAGCTTGGGGTCTTATTTTAACAATAATAGCCTTCCAATTTTATTTTCAAATTGATATTTTTTTCTAAAGTTTTGTTTATAAAGTCTATGGGAGCTTGACATTCAATGGGGGTGTGTGCCATCGGGAACGATCTTACTGTCTATCTTATAACCCTTCCTATTGTATTGGTGTATTCTCATTGTATTCTTTTTCTTTGTTTATTAACTTGTTTCTGTTCTCTTTACACTCTTTTCATTTCTTTTTACTGTTGTAAAGTGCATAGAGTAGCCCCACGGTGAGATAGGCAGCAAATAAATTTAACAAACAAACAAACAAACAAATATATCTGCTGCAATACTTGAATGCACTTGTTCCTGTTTAAGCAGTATAATGTAAAATTAATTTTGAATCAAAATAGCTGCTGACATTTCTTCCATTTTCCTTCTTTCTTACAGGCTACAATTGGAATTGACTTCCTATCTAAAACCATGTATTTGGAAGATAGGACAGTAAGTAGCAGGAAGTGCTAAAACTGCTGAGATTATGAAGCTCTGTGTTCAGAAAGAAACAGTGGGCAAACATCAAGAGGTTTCCATGCTAAACCCCTCCTATTTGATTAAACTGATAATTAACATGTCCACTGACAGTGTGTCAAATCTAGTAGAGGGTTGTTTTTGATATATTGTCCTGGACCCTCTTAAGAAAGGGGTGTCCTAAAAAAAAATTGTAGTCACACTTTTTCCACGTGGCCGCTTCTTGCTTTTCACAAGATTCTGCTGTTGCTCCTTGTGATGCCAGAAGTAGGACAAATGAACAGAATTTGATCTAGCAATTATCACCTTCCATAAATAATGACCACAAACCCCATGGATTACTGTAAAACCCAAAAAACACTTATCTGGGATTTTGGCTGAATCTTGGTTTAGGGATTAGCAACTTCACTGCATTCCTTCCGTGGCAATAAATAAAGTTACCTGTGAATTGACCTGGATTGCAGAAGGCTTCAGGTGCACATCCCATTGGTTGCATCGCAAAAGTACCAGAATGGTTTGTCATTACTTTCTTCTGGATGTATTTTTGACTTTCTAGTCTAGTATATTGTTATATTTCTTGGAAGTCTCCCATCCAAGGCTTCATTTTCTTTCTTGCTGCTAGCATGATTGCTTGCCATCTCTGGGATGAGATGGAGCATGCAATTTCTTCAAAGAGGGACACGTGGCCTCTTAACTAGGAAGCTTTCTTTAAGTGCCTATGTTTTGAGGTTTCTATTTTTTCCTTAGAAATGTCACTGTCCCTACTTAAAAAAAACAATTTATAATTCGGGGAGAACCTTTTTGTAAGGATAATCCAATGTCAACACAGATGGGCGTCAGCTATAATGAGAGAGAAGCACCAGCGGCAGCACTGCATTAATCAGTAGCATCTCGTGCAGTGTTAATGCAATCTCAAACATCCATCTTAGTCCTAATGGATTGTTTCCAAGGCTTTCCAATTGCTTTTATGAAAATGACAGGCTGAGTATAATAGAAATGCAAGAGGAAAAATACTGGTAAATTGCCCTAGTCTGCCCCACAGATTGTACGATCTAAAGGCTGGAAGATGAATATTGTAGCTTTCTTATTTCTGCTGTCCTTTCATCAGAGGATGCCAGCTAGTTGTTGCCCTAGGGAAACCAAGTCAAATGTACCAAAGGGTAAGTTGCCTCCATTCAGACTAGATTTGGTAAAGCATTCCTTTGACAAATATTCCTGAGTCAGTTTGTATTTTGTATATGTGTAAAACTCTTGTGCCCAATTGTACTTTATGATGACACAATTCCTGGTGTATTGATCCTCCTGATCCCTCTAATAATGCAGATAGCTACAGACTACATTGCAAATCTCATGAATCAATACAAATGTGCATTGCCTATGCCTTCCTTTCAGGGAAACCTGGCTGTGTCTTTCGTGATACTATTGTAGCCTGATCCCAGTTGTTTTTTAAAACCAACTATTACAGCATCTCTCCTTCAAATTTCTATCTCAGTGTCCCAGTTTTTGTTCATTATATCAAACTTTCATAGTTATAACATTTCTAATATGTTTTTAAGATGACAACTTTTTAAAATAAGAATTTCAGCCTCATACTTTAAAACATAAAACCTTTTCTGAATCAATATAACAAAGCAGATAATATGCATGTCCAAAATTTTAACAAGCAGCAGATTGACTTCTGTCTGGTTTCCTCCAAAGGCCAATATATTTTAAGGACATCAGGTTGGGGAAAACCAATGTACAAGATATACATAGAAATTCTTTCTCCCCTTCCACGTTCTATAGATTATAAATACATAAAATTATGTTTGTAATCTTGTATGGGCATTACATAAGATTACAAATAATGTTTTGAATAACTAAGACACAAGGATAAAACATTAAATGATCAATTTAAAAAATAAAATACATGGCTAGAAACCTCTTCTCTTTAATTCTTTATCACTTTTGTTTGCTTCCTGTTGTTTATATCTGTTTCTCTTCCTAATTGTGTGTGTGTATATGTATATGCCTTTCTCTTTGCTGCTCTCCTCCCCTGGCCCTGGCAGGTACGGTTGCAGCTCTGGGACACAGCAGGCCAAGAGAGATTCCGAAGTTTGATTCCCAGTTACATTCGTGACTCTACAGTAGCTGTGGTGGTTTATGATATCACAAGTGAGTTAAGTTTGAATGTCATTGTCTAAATGGAAATACACCATAAAGGCACTTTTTAGTTCAATATCAGTACTCTCTATAACATAGTACATCACATTACTCGATATAAAGTAAAACAAATGATTACATTAGAAGGATTTCTGACTGCCACCTGTCAGAAATGGTAGGATCTGCTTGAGCAGAGGGTTGGACTAGATGACCTACAAGGTCCCTTCCAACTCTGTTATTCTGTTATTCTGATTGTACTGAAAGGATATGAGATGTAACACTGGAGAGCTTGACTCTGTTTTTTTTTATGCTACCACAATATTTTAACCTGCAGTAGGATGCAGGAATTCTAAATGTCCTTGTTAGCAGTTTCCAGTACCCTTCAATCTTGTTGAAGTAAAGCTTCCCTTATGTGCATAACAATAATCCAAGGTTTTATTTTTCTTGTATTTAATCATATCGATTTTTGGAAATTGCCTGGACAAATCCCTGTGGTTTTCTTAGCAAGGTTTTTCAGAAGTGGTTTGCTATTGCCTCATTCCTAGGGTGAAAGTGAAAGCAACTGGCCTAAGGTGGGGCTAAAACTCACAGTTCTAGCCCAATACCATAACCATTAAACCAAACTGGCTGTATATATCTACATTGGAGAAGGCTGATTCTCTAGAGGTTTAATAAATATTAGAGACATACCTTAAATTCCTAGCCAGGTGCTGGGTGGGGAATTCTGGGAGTTGAAGTCCACACATCTTGACACTGCAAAGATTAAGAATCACTGCCTTAAGGAGTAGTCCAAATAATTATCCTCAAATCCCACATTCTGCTTCTACTATTATTAGACCTGATACCACTGGGAAGTCTCATGACAAGTAAAGCAGGAATCCTTTAACTATACTCTGGTTCCTTCCTGATAAATTAGATCAATGCTTTTTAAATCTTGTTAAGAGTACATTATTTCCTTTTCTGTATATAATACTGATTGCCCATATGGTAAAGATGAATTGATTTATGGGCTGAGTGAAACTAATAAACAAGCAAAATACTGAAATATCTTCTGATCGGTATTTTTATAAATAGGCTGTTTACATTTTTATGAGTCTTTATTTAAAAAATGACATGTTAATTTACTTCCCTTTAACATGCTTGCATCTAGGGTGATAGTACTTTCGATTGTACTCCTGTTTTCCTTTCCAGTATCTAACACTGTAATATTTCTCTGCCCAAGATGGCTTGAACTGCCAATACCAGAACAATCTGTGGCAATCTTGCTTTAATACCATGCTTGTATTTCTTTCGTTTATTATATTTATATCCCATGCTTTCTTCAAATTACACTTAATTTGTAATGTTCACATATGCCCATTTTATCCTCGTATAGGCTGAAAGGGAGTGATTGACTACATGACGCCTTGTAGCTGAATGACAGTTTTAATCCATGGTTCCCTAGGTGTGATCTACCCATTATAACCACTTTAGCCAATCCAATTCATAAGAAAAATCTTCCGGATCAGACCTACATTATGGGAAAGATAGAAGTATAGCAGTCTTATCTCCAGCTTGAGGGCAAAAGTCCAGTGGCCAGTGCAGGAATATTTCCAAATGATTCCTCAGAGAGACAGAGATGTTACGAGGCATGATAATGTTGCCTGACCTACTCCTAGAGGGGCCCAGTAGGCTGACTTTTTTCCATGCATCTCCCTTTCCTGTGGTTTAAAAATATACTACAATCAAGATAGATAAATATTTGTATTTACAGACTTTGTTATTACTTTGTCTTAAAAATGAACTATTTTTTTTCCTACAGAGATGCAATACCTATTCTCAAGATACAGTATTTAACATCAGGGTAGCAAAAGCCTTTGTCTGTTACTGTACTGGTGATATTGCATAAGCACATATATATATCTTTTCCTTGTCTGTAAAAAGTGGTTGTAAATCAGGGAATAGTAATGTGGAGAAATATTTATCTGAAATAACCACAACCATCTAAATAAATTATTCATAAACTTACTTAACCTGCACTACTGGTTATCCTTCATGAATTTGTCCACTCCCATTTGAAAGCCATCCACAAACTACTGGGGGCAAATTCCATAGTTTAAGCTCCCTCAATGACCGATGATTTTCAGATAGCACTCATTTTTTTCCTTCCACAAAACCAGTCTCCATGCTGAAGGATAAAATAATTTTGATCTTGAAATCCTGGATCCAGGTTCTGCCATGAAAACACTAACTTTTTCTGACGCCATCTCTCGCCATTGTATTGTTCCTATTGAAAGGAACCTACCAGGAGCAGAAAGGGACAGAAAGGAGGATCTGCCTCCCTCTGGTGGCTCCAGCTGACCAAGGCAGTTGAGGAGTGAACAAACAAAAGTTCACTCCTTTTCTAATGGATTGCTTTGGTTGCTATAGTTGCATTAACTCTGTCTCTTACTGACCTTCTTAGAAAACAACTGTAGGCATTAGTGATTTGTTGAGTAAAAAAGCTTGGGCCTTCTGTCACAGTTTGTTTGCCTCAGAAGAACTTGTGGTTGAAGCTGTTACCAGTGAGGGTACGCACAGAAAACTAGCTGTGTGAACAAAAGACACATGCGGCCAAATAGTTTACAAACAAGGATAGTGGGGGAAAAGAGCATTACTGTACTTGGAATTTACTGCTGTCTTTCCTTTATCTGAACAATGTCTGGCTGCAGCTGCAAGTGACTAGTACAGAAATGCTTAAAATGTTAGTATTAGCTCTGTTTGCAGCTTGAGCTTGAAAAATAGATTAGTTGTAAATTGTATGAATGTCGCTTGTGATATTCATGTTTTAAAATCAATTGGCTAGGGGGAAGGGGAATAATAATCACTGTGTTCTGATTTTAAAAAAATTCAGCTACCTGAGAGAAATTTCTCAGTTGACATTAGTTCTGTCTCTTCTATAGGCATAGATGAGGTGCTGCTGAGAACATTCTAATGAACATTGTTGTGAAAGGCACATTTGATGTCATGTCCAATCACTGTTTGGATTACAATTATAATAAGGCAACAAGTCTTCAACCTTCTGTTCACTTACTGTCCATTCTTGTCCTTGTAAAAATACCTTATCTTGCGTAATTTTTTGTTTTCAAACCTCCTCTCTTTTGGCTTTCATTGTCTTGAAGTTTGTATCCAAAATCTTAGTTTTGATTTCTTTGAATCACTTTTATTTCTTCCTTCTTCTAGCCTCATAAAATAGGCAGAAAAGTTGATATCACTTATTTATTGTACAATTTCTTTGTACACTTTTATCTATTTCATCCTTTTTCTAAAGAAATGAGATTCTCTATGAGGAAATCCAGTCAGCTGTCCTGCTTCTCTTTAATTTTCAGATAATCCTATGAGATAGTTTTCGTAATTGGTGCAAATATCCCCTTTAAATTTTCAGATATAAATAAATAATTTTAACCTAAAATCGATATTAAGTCACTCTGAATTAATTAATCCATGGGTGGAGTAACTGGCTAAAAATTAAATGAGTTGTGGTTCAGAAACATTTGGGGACCAGAGTTTCTCCATCCCTGACTCTGAATGAATATTCTCAGATTCATTCAGCACTGTGACTATTGTCAGAAATCATAAAAATTCTCCAAATCCTTTGGCTAAGCCATTCCTATCATCTGTTGAAAAGATTGGTATTTGCCCTGTACCTAATTTCTGGTTTTTCTTCACAGATCTCAATTCATTCCAACAAACTTCCAAATGGATTGATGATGTCAGAACAGAAAGAGGAAGTGATGTCATCATTATGTTAGTGGGCAACAAAACTGACCTTGCAGATAAAAGGTAAATACCCACTATCAGAATGAAAAGGAAGCATTGCAGGTACAGAAGGTGTCTCTTAATTTGTTTATACTGTACACAGAAAAGTTGAAGAAAGACAGTAAGTCTTATACTGTGGAAGACCTCTAAGGAAGAGATTCCCTAGAGTGGTATTTCCTCTTGCATTTGTTATGGAAGTAGATGGATCCTAATTCCAAGATATCTTGTTTTCCCCAATTTCCCAGCTGCATTGAATCAGCTACCATTTCCCTTTGTCTGACTCTAGGCAAATCACCATTGAAGAAGGGGAACAGAGAGCTAAAGAACTGAATGTCATGTTTATTGAAACAAGCGCAAAAACAGGATATAATGTAAAACAGGTAATACATGCTGTTACATAAGATTACATTTTACACAAGAAATTGCATTTTTCATATATGAGAAAGGATACATAACAGAGGAGGGGGGTAGATACAGAGAGCTGATTATTCTGTTGGTAAAAAGTGTACAATGACCGACCTGCGCCTTTTCCGCCGTCTATTTCGTATGGCCAGCCTGGCGTAGTTTTTAAAGGGATCTGAAAGGGTTTTAAGGGGTTTTTAAACAGGGTTTTAATAGGGTTTTTAGTAGTTTTAGCTGTTTTAGAACAGACTTAATTATTTAATTTATTTTTAATTTGTAAATTGTCTATTTTATCATTGTTTTTATTGATGTTTGTTCACCGCCCTGAGTCCCGAAAGGGAGAAGGGTGGTATAGAAATCTAAATAAATAAATAAATAAATAAATAAATAGAAGCATAGCCAGCTGGACAAACAGGTTTAAAAACAGCTTTTACCCATGGACTGTCAGACTCCTAAACACAATACAGCATTACAAACAGATTAATATGGCAATTTCACTGGTGTCAGTGTAGTGTATAATGTGTATATACCATGATATAAGATTATACACCAGAGTAATATACATGTTACACAGAATATGACGTACATATGGAGACATATGACTAGGTTGTTTTCCCCTAATTGCTTGTATAAGGATTATTCTTTATATTATTCATGTTGTCTTGTCTACTGCACCAGTAGAGGCTAAACCAATTTCATTATATACATGATGTACAATGACCCTTGCATAAGTGGTGGATTGGTGCAAAGTTCATGAAAATAAATCTTTTTCTATAGGCTTAATTCTGTCACATGGAGATCAATGAACATGGATACCAATTGCAGTCTTCATTCACTGGTGATGCACCCCAGTGTTTTGAGACAACCATGAACAGAAATAGTCCCTACTGCCAGAATCACCTGGAATATGCCCCATGCTTGCTTCCCTTGCCTTAGCTTAGTCCAACCTTGAGTACTGACATATAGAAAACCAGCAAAGAACACTAACCAAAACCTAAATAAGAAAATTAGTTCACCTGGTCATGTTTATGCCTGACTCATAGGTATTCTGTTCCTCAATTCTCTATGTGTATGAAGGCCAAGTCATTTAAAATAATAAATGATTCTTTGCTCAAAGAAGAACAACTCTAAAATGCAGGTGTTCTTATTTTAAAGGCAACAACAGGAGAATGTTATTTTATTATGAAACAATTTTATGTATGACAATAGAGAGGAAAAGGCACTCCAGGGTCTGAATTACTGGACGATAAATTATGCCGAAATGCTTTCAGCCTAAAATGTACATTATGATAGCAACCATTACTTTTGTCTGCTTTTAATACTCTACCTGTTTAATGCAAGGCTAAGGAAGTAAGGTAATAATCTTATATCCTCAAAAGCAAAATTTGGATCAACAGTTTACAGTCAGTGTACTAGAGTTAGAAAAAAAAGGATTCTTTTTTTTTGTGCTTCTGAATAGATTTTGCTATCGGGTTGTATTTTTGATTCATGGCCATTGTTTGTTAGAACTGGCTTGCATCTTGACAATTATATGCCAAGGATCCCCCCCTCACTTTACCACTGCGGCAATAACCCTGCAACCCTGTAGGTTGGATTGAGGAAAACAGATTTAAAGTCACCAAGTTAGTTCCATCTATATACAAACTCAACATCCTGCCTCCCTTCCTCCCCCCTGAGATTTGCACCTGCAAAATTCCTTACCTAATAAAGCAGTTTATGATGATGAACTTTGAAAGTGTTTAAAATCCATATTTGACTTGCTATTTAACCGTCTAAAAACTGGATGGTTATACACCCTCAGGGCTATACCTTTGAAACATGAATCTTTTGAAGTTAGGCTATAAACAATGGCATTCTTGAAAAATATTACATATTGGGAAGCAATTTGTTTGCCCTAGGTTGAACAGCTTCATCCTGGAGAAAGTCTACCCATGTGGTTACTAAGCGTCAAGGTCAACTTCATGACACATGATTAATGGAGGAACTTTTTAAAATGAATAGCGGGCCCTCAAACTTTCTGTTCTCCTTGAATAAGATGAGCTGAATTTTTATGGTATAGAGCAGTGGTCGGCAAAGTGCGGTTCGCGAGCCACATGTGGCTCTTTGGGCCCTCTGCTGTGGCTCCCTGCCCCATCACTGTCTGGCCCCGCCCTTCGCCCTCCCCTCTCTGGCCTGAGAAGGGTGATGGGGTAGATGGAGAAGTGGCCGGGACCCTTGTTGGTGCTGGGTGTGGCTCGGTCACTTGGGGAGACGCGCAGCCTGCTCTCCGCCCCAAAAGACTGGCCTGGCTTGAGAGGGTATGCATGCGTGGAGAGACCCTCCTCAAGTGAGCGACAAAGCGCGGCAAAGTTATGTCTGTCTCTCTCTCGCCGGCCGGCCAGTTGCTCGCTTAAGGAGGGTCTTCATAGGATGCAAAAGGACACAGCTTCTCTCCTGCAGTGAGGCTCCGGCCATCGCCTGGCTGTGCCGTCCCTCCCTCCCCCCAGCTCTTCAGCCGACCATGGAAGAGCTGAGCTCCAGGTACAGGGCCATTTGGCTTCTGCACTAAGGCTCCAGCGACCCTCCCTCCCCGCCTTCTCCTCT
>JANHFK010002973.1:63066-74271 GCA_036250565.1 Sibynophis collaris | reverse complement strand
GTTAATAACAGGGTGTTTAGACCACTGTACTACCAAGGCTCTTATTATGTTCAGTCAACATAGAATATAGAAGGGACAACGAGCAAACACATAAGAATGCACTCATTTAGAATTCAGCATTTCTTGGTGAAGAACTTTAGGTGTTTATTATTTTAGGGAAATATAGCTTTCCATATATTTTAATGTAAGCATATATCAAGAAAAATGCTATTTAAGTTGAAACATTTTTAGTTTAATTTAAGATCATTATATGGTGTTACACCTATGTGGATTTCAAAAGGCAACTGTTTTGAAAAGTGTCAGAAATCCAAGTTCTAATTCAAATCCTTCAAGAATTGTATATCTCTAGAATTTTTAATCACAGATGTGTAGAAAATGGTTCATGTTGCTTTGGATTTTGTTTTCCTACTGGGAAAGAATGAATGTACAAGTCAACAACTTTGTGTCTTGGTAACATTTGGCTTTGTATTGTATTGTAAGGTATCAGAAGGCAGATGGGGAATCAGCTAACCATTTCCTTCCTATTGTGAATTCCACAGACACACAAAATGACCTTGTTAAATTGAACTCAGAATCTCATTTCTCCCATTATGGAATGAATACACCAAAGGAAAGCATTAGCACAGAACCGTACTAATGAATATTGTTCAATTAACTGTTATTTATTTGAGATAAATGAAACCCAGCGATAATGACTTCCTTCTGTCCCTGAGGCTGGCAGGAAATAGAGAATACATATGGATAGTTGCCAACTTATGGCAATTTATACCATGTTAACATTCTTTTTGTAAGTTATGCAAGAGGACTGTGTAAGTCCTCCTCCTCTCCGAATTGCTGATTTAACAAATAAATGTGATTTAGAAATTAACTCGAGCAGACTCTAATGTGCTCAGTGATTACGTGAACACTACTTTAAAAGAGCGTTAAAAATATCTTATTTCAGCATTCCTATCTGAATTTTAGTTTATTTCATGATAACAAATGTGAGTTATATTTCCTTTGTTAATGTTATGTCATGCCTTCACTTTGTAAAAGTAGTCAGTGACTTCAGTGGCTTCCAAATCAGAACAACAGTTGTGTCTTTGCTAAATTTCAATGTTCAATTTAGGAATTGTTTTCCCTTTTTTCATTTCCCTTTCATTTGCTTTCACAGCAATCACAAACAAAATTTGAACTTTGCACAGTGTCTGCTGCTGGGTTATTTTCCTGAGGCATTAGTGCATATTTCAAGTTCATTTAATTATTGAAAAACTTAATCTTGTACAAATGAGATATCAGAAATTGAAAGTTTTCTGATCAAGTGTCAGCTCATTCATGTGTCTTTTACACAATATGAATGATGTCCTTGGGTTATTTTTTTTTCTATTTGGGCTTTGCATGCCAATATTCAGATAACATACATCTTGCCATTCAGTCCTTATTAAATGAGCTACAGGTAGTCTTCCCTTAGCAACCTTTTGTTGTTTGTTCAGCAACCTTTTGAAATTAAAACCATGCTGAACAAAGGGACTTACAACCTATACCCAGAGTTACAGCCATTGTAGCACCCCTATGGTCTTGTAATGAAAATTCATGTGTTTGGCAGTCGACTCGCTCTTACGATCGACAGCAGGGATGCTGTAACTGCCCTCACCTGCCTGTCTTGTCCCCCCCATCTTAGCTGCCCAATTGGCCCAACAGCCATGCTCAAAGCTGCTGCGATCCTGGAGACCCAAGACTGCTCCCTACTTCATCATACCTGGAAGACCTTAGTTTGTTACAGTGCCCATAGCACACATAAACTGCTCCACTTACCTTTGTGGTTTTCAGTAACAACAGAGTCCGCAGTCAAGGTTTTGAAAGTTGCAGGTTTTTCATTTTCCATACAATCTACTTTGTAGTCAAGGAAGAGAGGGAGATATACTGGGCCTAATTTTCATTTATCCCAAAAGCCTAAAAATAACCCAGACTAGCAAATATTTCTTTGGGCAGAAAAAAAAGGCATATGCTTTAAGTCCCTGTAGCAAAAGAGAGCTATGTCTGTTTTCTAGTCTAATTCTTACTTTTTCTTTGGGAAAGGGTAGCCCATTTAGGTTGTGTAGTAATATATGTTAGACATGTTAGCAGCACATACAAAAAGCATGACCTGGACATTGCTAACAAAATACTTCACTTGCATTGCTTTTTAAAATGAGTATCTGTCCTCCAGGGTGGTTCAGGAAGAAATTCCACCCATTTTTTAATGGGACTATTTACATTTAGAGGAGCTGCACAGGATGTTCATTTGAGTTCCAGTGATTTATTCATTACGTGGAAAGTGGCACAATTTAGATCTCCTTTTATGTCCTGGTTCTTCATTTTAACTACTACCACTGGTTAATTGAATATCAGATGCAGGGATGGGTTCCACTTACCTTCGCTACCAGTTCTCAAAGGGAGCGTGCACACGTGCAGAAGCTTCTGCACATGTGCAAAGCATCTGTGATGATGTCCGAGCGGGTGGGCGGAGCCTCCCACCACCGCTACTACTGGTTCGCAAGATCCGGAGCAAACCGGTAGGAACCCACCACTGATCAGATGTAATAATCAGTTATATAATCCATTTCCTAACTTCATCATAGATTGCCAACTGATTGGTGAAGAGCCGGTTCTAAAGAGGGAATAGGATAAATGGAAATGGCACTCGTAACATTTTCAGGATAAAGAAAAAGATAACTGATTAGTTAGTCCATCTGAACTTTGCTATAAGCATTCTTAGCAGTGTTTTTTAATTAGAATTGTCTCTGTAGTGCACTTAAGGTGATTATAAGGGCAGATAGTGCTTATTCTTTCCCTTCAGAGTTGATGCTGCTGATTAATGCAGTACAGGATGTCTTCAACTTACAACAGTTTGCTTAATGACCATTCATAGTTACAACAGCACTGAAACAAAGTGACTTATGACCATTTTTCACACTTATGCCCTTTGCAGCATCCCCATGGTAACATAATTTACATTCAGACAACTGACAACTGTCTCACATTTATAACCGTTGCAGTGTCCCAGGGTCATGTGATCAGCTTTTGCAACCTTTTGACAAGCAAAGTTAATAGGGAAACCAGATTCACTTAACAATCGTGTTACTACAGTGATTCACTTAACAAATGTAGCAAGAAAAGTCGTAAAATGGGGAAAAAACTCACTTAACAAATTTCTGACTTAGCAACATAAATTTTCAGTTCAATTGTGGTTGTAAGTCAAGGACTACCTATTTTTGCTTACTGGAATATGTTACAAAATCTTGCTCTCTCAAAGAATACAATTCTTATTTCATAATGACCAAAGGAATAACTTTTTTTGCTTATCTCCCTTAACCCTTTTCTTCAGTGATAGACATTAAATTGGACAAACCACAGGAACCACCAGCGAGTGAAGGAGGATGTTCTTGTTAATGCAAAATGCAGGATCTGTCAGCTTCATTTGACACCACGCTTGTTGTGTTGCTTCCTATTGGTTAGCTTCCTCAAAATACAAATTGAGTTATTGGTTGGGGAGGATTTTTTTTCTCTCAATACTTCTCTAAGGGTGGGGAGGCTCAACACAAATCAACAGCTGGCTCTAGCCTTTTCTTTTTTGTTTTATTTAGTTGTAATATAATGTACTTTATTAAAAATGCCAAAACAATTCAGAATTTTCCACAAGACACTTTAATCGTGTGTATACAACTTTCAGCCATGGGGACTTTTATCCTTTTTGGGGCACTTTTTTTTTTAATTGTATATTTGTAAAAAATAAAAGTCAAGTCTCCATCAACTTGAGCTAAAATTTACAAAGAAAACCCCCAAGATTATACAGGCTGCCTAATTTCCAAGTTTAACATATTAGCTGTAGCTGCATCTTGTAGTAACCTAATACTGATCAGTTCACTGAGCATTACCATTTATACACTAGAGACAGCATAGTCAATCCCGTTGCAACTGTTATAACATAATACAGGTCTCTGATTCTATAGCTATAAAAAGGAGGAAGAGCAAGCTATAAGTGAAATCTAATTCATGACAGTGGCAGTCTTTCTGCATAGTACACCCCATTCTCAAAGAGAACATCTTAGCACACTCAGTGGTGCATGTACAGCTTCCTGCATCCTATTTTAACATCTTCACTTATGTCACATAGTCCAGGTGTGTGACTTTTTAAAACTTTAATGGAAGCCCTAGAAGAAATGCATAATTGAGTGTATATGGGAAACCAAGAATGCCGCTGTCTATTTACAAGCATCGTTTGGATCAGGGAACTTTGATTTAGTCTTTATTCCCTGCATAAATCACTTTAATCAGTAAGAGCGCCATTAAATTTAGGTTGAAAAACATATATTTCTCCTTCCCACTCCCCAAATATCTTTATGCAATGCTTTCAATTGTTAAAAGTAGATTCTTCTAATGAAAAATTCAAACCAGTTGCCAGATTTCAAACAGAATTATTAATTACTATAACTTCAAAAAAATATTCCCTACAAGATCACCATTTTTAACCAACAGGACTATTCAAGGTGGTTTATTATTATGAGTGATAGTAATTTCTGCATGAACGAACAAAGGTTGAGAGAGAATAAATGGTCTGTCTCCATAAATTTACCTTGGCAATGACGAAGTGATAATGTATGTAATTTTGGTATACATGTGTATGCATGTCTCATAGTGACATAAAACATACATTAACACACAGAGCTGTGTAGAGGTGTATGTATACACATCCAAGCACAATATAAATGCTTGGTTTCACCCACTATTACAGTTGAGAATGCAGCCAACAATCATTGTAAAAATTATAGTTGCTGCAGTGTGTGGGTCTAGAAAGTCTTTGTTAATTGTTGGGGGAAAGTGTGATTTGTCAATGTCTTCAATAAACGAAACTCAGATACATGTGAAACTAGAAAAAAAACTACACAAAGACATATCTCCAGATGTTGTCAATCAATGTGTGATAGTCCATGTAGTCACATTCTGGATGCACTACAGAGAGAGTTATTTTCTGAGATCTCATTTTAGCTGTCACTTCAACTAAAACTACAGAAAGTGTCACAGAGATTAACTACAATGTGGGTTTTTCATTATGGAATAGTATTTTTCAATCTCAGTTCTGTACAGCCAAAATATTTCAGTTATATGCTTTGGAAATTACTTCTGCTTACTTGTAGTCTTACCCCATGCACAATTTAGTTTGTCTAATTGTAGTCAAAGCTATTGATCATCTGTCTCAAGTTTTCTTTCCTTCTCAAATCCATTGACCTATTAATTTCCTTGCTGATTTCTCCTAGATATTGTCATTTTTGCAAACACCTCTGTGACTTCCCTGCCTCGTACATTCACATACCACTAGCAGAAGCTGCTTATTACCTCCACTGCTATTTTCGCTTTATGGTTGTCACACTTATTTTCTGCTTTGTCTTCAGAATTGGTTATAAAAATAACATTCAGGTTTTAAAAAGGAACTTTGAACGCTACCATATTTGATCAGCCATTCCAGATTCTAATTTTATGAGATGAAATGAAGCAAGGTTTGAATGGTCACTTACCATTTTAGTTAGCTGGATGCTACAGTGACTTCTGCACTGTAAGTCTGCAGTATATGCTGAAAACTGGCAGCCAATCAGATCACGCTCTTACTAGCAAGTAAGCAGTCAATACATAGCAAGCCACTGGTCATAACCTAGTATCACCTCACTCCATTTGTGGTGAAAAATACATTCCTTTCCAGTAAAAGAGACATCATTTCCTCCTCCTGGCATAATAACCCTGTTTTAGCCCCTTTACCTACTGCTTTTTGATTATTCTGGGTGACCAGATGCTGAGAAACAAAATCAATTGGGTTTCCCATCCAATAACCATGTAGGTATCCTTATGCAAATTACCAGAATGAAACATAGCTGCTTCTACAGTGTTGCTCACCATTGCAAAAAAAATTGGGTGGGGACAATAATGGGAAGACAGGATTAAGTGGTATTGTCTAATTGTTTTGAGATGGATATACTGGGTCTGACAATGATATTTTTGCATTTCACCACTGAAAAAACAAATGTTTTAAAGTGAATAGACTATTTGAAATGATCCTAGTTACACACATGTAATCCCAGAAACAGATTATCCCATCCCGTTTTCTTTCTCCAGGGCATTTTATAAAAAGAGAACATTTTAAAAGAGAAAACCAAATTATTGAAAACCTGTCAGCCTTGTGAGGTAAAGACAAAAAGCACACCTAGATAAACAAATTATAATTGTAAGGTTACATTATCATAATCTTGCAAGACTGAAAGTACATTTCTCCATTGTTAGCTTTACAGCCCAAGAAACTAGGGAGGGTTCCTTCTGAGTGTTTGCCATGCCTATATTCCTGCTGGGGGCAGCTTAGCTGAACATTCACCTGGTTGTAACTCTTCCCCCTATCATACCCATATACCAACAGTGAAATCCACTTACCTTCTCTACCGGTTTGGAAATGGGAGCGCACACATAGCACACACATGCACTTCCGTGCATGCGCAGAACCTTCACATGTGCAGAGGGTAAAAAGATGGGATGTAATGATGTCCCAGTGGGTGGGTGGAGCTTCCTGCCGCCAGCGCTACTGGTTCAGCGAGCCGGCTAGAACCGGCCAGATTTCACCACTGCCATATACCACTGCAGAAGGGATTAAAAAAATAAAGCAAGGCAAGTTAGTAAATTGTTAATACTTGAATTTGGTAACAGAAAAAGATAACACAATTTTACAATGAGCTGAATGTTATGGAGGTCAGATATTTAATTCCCATTTATTAGGATTCAAAATAAAAGTGAATGAAATAGTTTATTACTGTTAACAAAGGAAAACAAAACAAATCAGGAAAACAAAACAAATCAGATTCTACATGGAGGTAAGCATCTATATAAAAAAGAATGAGAAGAGATAATTTGGGCAAACATAATATACCATTTATTTAATGAATAAATTAAAGGAAACACATTTTCCCCAACCATGAACTTCTGTTAAAAATGACACTTAGCAAAAATAGATCCTTCAAAGTATATTTAATTTTAGTTTTCAAAAGACCCCATAATCTAAGAAACAGTAGCATCAGAGAATATTTACCTATTCAGTATTTCTCTCATTCCTTATTCTGAAGAAACTAAAGCATACTAGGATTTATCAGAATGGTGGGTGGGTGGGAGTATGAGAGAGAATCTGCCTTTGTAGTGCAGAGAAATGTGAATGCTACATTTATGTTATTCGCCTTTATATGGAATTTACTTTAAAAAAGAGAAATCCCTTCCTGGGGGAGTGAAAGTCATGTAAAACCTGGCAGTCATTCTAACCATAGGCATACTAGGCTAAATCCATATTGTAGGCATGAATTGACACACATGTAAATAAAAAATGACATAGCTGAGATGAGTTGGAGATTTTCTAAAGGTCTGAGATTTGATGTCTTGCCAAAAGTATTTCTGCAAAGCATAGAAGTCTCATTCATATTAATTAAATCTCAAAGACATTGGAAAGCCTCTTCCAAGGTTAAATGAATAAATTTTGCATTTTTTGATATCTGACCAGAAGCACAAGTAATCCATAGCAAAAATTGGAGTGAAGAGCACAATTTTTAAATTTTGTATCAAACTGAGCATGCTTTAATTTATGAAGAAAGAAGTTACAGTATTTCCTTTTAATATACGGTATATTAACCCATTACCCTCCAAAGATGTGAAAGAACCAATGTAGAATGTATCAGTATTACACATTTCTAAGGAACAACTGGAAAAATCCAAAGATGATTTTTAAAGTAACAAATTATAAAACCATGGTGTAATTTATTATTTTTCTGAAAACTCAGCTAAACAGAATAAGAGTAGAGATGAGGCATACATAACAATTTTGACACCAAGGCATAAGGCATTTTGAAGATACCTTGATCTCCTAATCACAATGTATGTCTGAAGTACATGAACTGACAATTTTTTTAAAAGGTGGTGTTTGGAAGACAAGGATACAAACTCATCAGAAAGAGTTCACCATATAGTTCATCTGCTTCAACTATAATCTTTAGCAACAATTATGCATAAGTATACACTTTGATCAGTGGTAATATTCAAACATTTTTACTACCAGTTCTGTTGGTGTGGCTTGGTGGGCGTGGCATCGCTTGGTGGGCATGGCAGAGGAAGGATACTATAAAATCTCCTTTCCCACCCCACTCCAGGGAAAGGTTACTGCAAAATCCCCATATCCTCCCGATCAGCTGGGACTCAGGAGGCAGAGAATAAATGGGGGCAGGGCCAGTCAGAGGTGGTATTTATCGGTTTTCCGAACTACTCAAAATTTCCACTACCGGTTCTCCAGAACTGGTCAGAACCTGCTGAATACAACCTCTGACTTTGATCTTTGAAGTTGAAATGTTTCTGTTCCTTCTCCAGAAGAGCACAGATATCCTGGTAATCAGTTCCTTTCCAATAAAAAAACAAAAAAATGGATTAATGGCCTATGTTGATATGAGGGAGGGTCATATCAAAGGAGGGACTTGGTCTGGATTTTATTCCACTACAATTGTTTACAAAAAGCAGGGTTCTGTCTGTAGAGGGAGTATCCAATATGTCTCCAATTCATATAAATATTGCACCTTGCTGAAATTTCAGGTGTATCTAAGTCTATTCATAATTTATAATTTACCAGAGATGAGAAATTTCAGACTGCTTCCTCACCCCAATGACTAGGTCATATAACTGAAATTTTGAGGCAAACATGACTTAAAAGTTTCTCAACTATATACAGCTAATATTTAAAACAATAAGTGAAGACAAACCCAAGCACTGTTGTATTGGTTGACCCTCAAAGTAACACTCCAGCTGTCCATTAGTTTTGATTTATGTTTTGATGTGATGCTTTCGCTACTCATCCTGGTTTCACACAATGATTCATGAAGCATAGAAGTGGTTCAACATGTATTTCAAATGTCTTTGAATGAAATTAGCATTAATTCTCACCATGCCACACAGGGCTTTAAGAGGACAAGAAAGGAGAAGGGGTACGGTATTTATTTTCATACAATTAGAAAAGTAGAGTTAGAGAAACTCTATTATTGTTATACATTTAGAATCTTTCCCCCAAAGAAAAGATTGCCTTAGCAAGAGTCAATGTGCAATACATTATTTCATTAATCATAACAGGAATGTCTGAAAAAAGTGGGTTTGAACATTATCATGTTGAATGTATTGGCTAAAACTCCCCCCCCCCAAATTTCATGCTGAACATATGGTGTATCCTCCATCTCCTTTCTGCAGGAAGAGTATTTTTTTTTCTCCCAAGACCATTCATCACAGGACCGAACATGGGATGTTTGCTATGTGCATCTTTAAACATACTGCTGATATTGCCTGTTAAACAAATAGGCTTCAGATTCTATTTTAGTTTGATGCAAGAAAGAAGGAAAATAAGCTTGTTCTCAGAAGAAAAATACTCAGAAGAAAAATAAGCTTGTTCTCCACCAACCAGCATATAACTATCCAACCATTTGGACTTGCCTTGTTCATGAGACCTTTTTTTTTGCTCAAGTTTAAAGACTTATTCACCAAGCAAATCTCTTCCAGGTAGTCAAGACTACAACTTTCATAACCCCTGGCATTGTCCATACTAGCAAGATGTAAGGATTTAGGTCAACATATTTGGAAGACACCAAGATAGGATAATTCTGCTCTGCCAGATTCCTGGGGCAATGATTATGTATTATTGTGTTAATTCATGAGAACTTCACTTTTTTCCCCCTGTACATCATCTTAAACTATCTCTGTCCTTGAGCAGATGGATCTTGAATTTATCCCTAGTAAAATACAAACTCTTCTCGAAACTGTTTTAAAAATCTGACCTGTTAATCTAATGCCTTACCTCAAACACAACTTCTGTAGTATAATCCTCCTAGTAGTAGGTTTTTGGAAAGGCAAAATTGTGTATTATTTTTAAAAATCACTATTAATTAAAGTTCCTCTAAACTTAGCTGTCTACAACTACTCATATGAACACAGACCCACAAAAGACAGGTATAATTGATTCTCTCGTTAAAAATATATTTAGTGAGCAAAAAGCCCATTTACTCATAGCATTGTGCTCAGAGACAAACCTTTATTATCAAAATGGCGGGGGGGGGGGACTGGAAAGCAAAACTTTTACAGAACTAGAGGCAATGGATGTGTTTAGCATGAAGATATATGACAGTGGGGAAACATGACAGCTCTTCTTGTCCAAGTATCCAAAAGGCCATGATGTAAAATATCAGGGTCCTATCTATTGGCTTTGCCTGGGCCACATTGAGTGAACACGAATGGTCTTGGGCTGCATATAAAATATATATTTAATCTATACAAATCACATTAAAGTTTACAACCATATTGGGGTGTATTAATAGCTGTGAGGTCACATGAGGCCTGTAAGCTACAGGTTGGACACACCTGATGTAGAGGACGGAATTATATGGTTCAGAGTTGTTCCAGATGACAGGTTTTTAAAAAAGGATTTAAATTAAGAAGAGGCCAATTTTAATGGCCTCAGGATAAATTTCCTAAGCAGCTGTTCCACAATGGAACAGAATGCCTCAGAGGTGGAGCCTTCTTCACAGGAGTTTAAACAGGCTGGTTGGCCGTCTATTAGGTTTGCCATAGTTACAGCTTCCTATACCAGTGAAGGAGGAGGTGTCTTTCATACACCATCAGAAATATTCAATTGATTGCCTGTGGAAGAGAAAGCCCAAAACATGGCCAGTGATATTATACCATCTAGCTAAAATTCTGGGAGTTGTCATTCCAACACATTTGGCTGCAGAAAGTTGCAGAAATGTGGTTCTGATAAATATGCACACAGATTAGCAACAGTAAACCCATGTAGATAAATCCCCAAAAGATGAGGGAGAAAAAGAATGAATAAGAGAAAACTCTTCCAACAAGCAGAATATTTATTTACTCAAAATTCATAGCAAAGAGGGCTCCCAGACATCATCGGAGGCATGATGATGTCTGGGAGCCATTATTCCATCTCATAGCACACTTTTTGTTTATGAAAGACAGCAGTAAAATTCCCCAGATGGACAATGAAGTTGCAGAATAAAAACTTAGTCAAGAAACACTCTAGTTAAATTAATGTATTAATTTATTTATTTTTATTTGATGTATATGCCGCCCTTCTCCGAAGACTCAGGGCGGCTTACAATGTGCTAAGCAATAGCCTTCATACTT
>JANHFK010002971.1:22486-36658 GCA_036250565.1 Sibynophis collaris | reverse complement strand
CTGAAGCCTGGGGAGGGCGAAAAACAGGCCTACCATACCATTGTGTGCCAAAAGCAGGAAGAGCGCTGGGGTTCCTACGTGCATGCACAGGGGATCGGGGCGTGGGGGGACATTGAATTATGGGTGTGGGCATGTGTGCGCATGATCCCCCGCAATCCCCCTACTTTGGCACGCAACGGCAGAAAAGTTAGCCACTACTGCCCTATACCATTTCAGACAAATGGTTGTCCAATCTCTTCTGAAAAACTTCGTTTTGGAGCAACAAAGATGATTAGCGCACTCTGCACTCTTTCTAGATAATTTCTCAATATTTTAGAAATATCCTAGTTAATTGTTTCACTAGTGATAAATTTTTAATCACTGGAACTCCCATTATAATCTTAGAAGTAATTTGAAAAGGGTGTAAATACTGTTGGGTTTTTGTTAGAAAAGCTTTCCCATTCTTGAATGTCTGAAAATTACAACAATCCTCTTTGCAGTATGGTCACTTGTTACTGACATTTTTTTTTTCATTAGTCACATAATTTTTGTTCAGAGAAATACAGTAGCCATACACAAAGGGATAAGTAAAAATGATATTCATTTTAAAATCTAGCCAATTGTATGAGCTGACACAGTTTGGTTGCCATTTGGTTCTAAGTAGTTACACAGATGCTAAGAATTCATTAAAAGCTCCCCACTGAATAGACTTTTAAAGAGTCTGCATCAGAAATCTTTTAACATATATCTCACCCTTGGGACTATAATCATTTCCATATTCATACCAGAAAAATATACAGTAGTTTCCTCAAGCTAGTCGTTTTAAAAACATCTTTCCTCAATAAATAGCCTTAGGAACGTATTGAGCAAATCATCTTCCTGTGATAATCAGGCAATGGGGCATTTTTTCTGTTAAAGTCACTGTCACCAGATCTCATAGGACTCCCTAACCGGGTTGCAAATCCACTAGACGGAAGCCGATGATTGCAGATTCTGTACACCAAGTGTCTGGTTGTTATCCAGAGTTTTGCAGTCCTAATACAGGCATTCCTCGAGTCATCTGAACACCTTTTCCGACCTTCTGAAGAGCAAAGTCAATGGGGAAACCAGAGTCACTTAACAAACATGTTACTAACTGAACAACTGCTGTGATTCATTTAACAACCATGGCAAGAAAGATCACAACATGAGGCAAAACTGACTTTAAAACTGTCTTGCTTAGCAACAGAAATGTTGGGCTCAATTATGGTCATAAGTCGAGGACTAACTATGCGGTAGTTTTAGATGGGGGAGTCATCTGGTGTGAGAGAAGTCAACTCAAAAGCATTTTGTGCTGAACTTCCCATCAATGAAAAAAGTTCTATTTTGAAAAAGGATGCCTTTATTCCATTACTTATTGCACTTCATTTTGTTTGGTGTAGAATGCATGAGGTAAAGATATGAAGAAGCAGACTCCTTCCAGATTGCTAACCTAAGATTGAAAGGACAAGGGGGGGGAAAATAATTATATTTATCGATAGTCATTGCTTTACTAATAAAAATACATTTATAATATAATCAATATAAAATATCAAAAATCTCTGCCAAAGAATATATATTATTGCCTCATTTGATTAACAGAAAATATTGCCTTTTCCAAAACAGACAGACCCTACATTTCTAACAACCGTTCTTTATATTTGGAATAATATCACTTTTCCATTTCTTCAATATGATTCTTTTGTACTACTCTCCGCTTAAGCTCAATACAACTATAATTCCTGATAAACAGTCAGATTCCAAAGTTTTGATAGTTTAACATCACATCAACATGTTTAACACATATGTCTCACAAATGTATTTAAATATATTAACCCTCTGTTCCAAATAGGTATCAAGTGATCACATGATCATATCATATCAAATTTGTTACATCTCTTACACACAGAAAATCTGATGTCCATCTCTTCAAACTCATTCTTTAGACAATCCAATATAGACTGAATACATTTTTGATGAATCAACTTTAATCTCAGATCTGTAGATACTGTTCTAACATTTTTAAGGACATTACTCCATTGGTGGGCATTATTAGCAATTCCAATTCTTTAGTCTATTTTCAAATATCCTCAAAATGTCCACTTTAAAATATTCTGGAAGCTTAGAAAATGTTACATACAGTATATGCGTCTCTCTCTGGAAGAAACAGCATAACACAATAAAAAGATTAACTGAGTGCCTTTCTGCGTCACTCAAAAGGAAGTTCCTGTGCTGATCATCTCAAATTGCTTAGTGAGCCATCTTCATATTTGCTCTGATCCATCAAAAGCACTTTCCCCTCAGACTCCTAAACTGTGTATTTTTGTTAGAATATGGCCACCGTTTTTGAATAGGTTATATTAATAAGTACCTCACTCTGCATTTTAAAAATTATTTCTAAAGTTACAGTATTCGTTTTTCTAAAGCTCTGTTTCATTGCTATATGGATAACACAAGCTTCCACTTTATTTTTACTGCACTAGCTTTAAGATTATCAAAAGGAAAAATTAAATACTTTTATGTGCATTTAAATTTTTGTATTTTCAAAAATGCAAAAAATTATGTGTTTACAAACGTATTTTGAATAAGTGGTCAATTTCAATAGATAAATGATGATTTCATTCCATTTCTCAAAATAATGTGATAACCAAACCATTCTTTCCTTTCTTTCACTATATTATTGGATGATATAATCACAAAAATGAAATCTAGTCATCAATGGAATGAACATACATGTATTTAGCACAGAGCTTACTACCAGCTGACCACTTCAGTCCTGGCTGTGTTTATACAGTTCATTAAATACCAAAATAACAGAGTAGAAAGGGACCTTGGAGGTCTTCTAGTCCAACCCCCTGCTCAGGCAGGAAACCCTATACTATTTCAAATGGTTGTCCAATCTCTTCTTAAAACCTTCCAGTGTTGGAACATCCACAACTTCTGGAGGCAAGTTGTTCCACTGATTAATTATTCTGTTAGGAAATTTCTCCTTAGTTCAAGGTTGCTTCTCTCCTTGATTAGTTTTCGTCCATTACTTCTTGTCCTACCCTCAGGTGCTTTGGAGAAAAGGTTGACTTCCTCTTCTTTGTGGCAACCCCTCAGATATTGGAGACTGCTATCATGTCACTCTTAGTCCTTCTTTTTATTAAACTGGACACACCCAATTCCAGCAACTGTTCTTTATATGTTTTAGCCTCCAGCCCTCTAATCATCTTTGTTACTCTTCTCTAGACTCTTTTTACAATCTCAATCTCTTTTTTACATCATGGCGATCCAAACTGGATGCAGTCTTACTAAAGGATTATAAAACGGTATTAATACTTCACGTGATCTTGATTCTATCCCTCCGTTAAGGCAGCCTAGGACTATGTTGGCTTTTTTTGACAGCTGTAGCACACAACTTTGTGGATGGGGCAGGGAAGTCTGGCAGGTATGAAATTTTGGCACAAAGCTTCTATGAGAGGCTGGCAGAGGAATTCTGGGAGTTGAAGTCCACAAGTTGCCAAGGTTGGACGCCCCTGATCTAATATTCATCACTGTCTACTCCTATTCACACCTGAGCAGTCATTTGTTAAGTGAAAATAATTGGGTATTATTTTGAGACTGAAATAGAACTCCCAATATAGTGGAGCCATAGGTGGACAACTTTGATACCCAATATGGATCTGTTTCTAGAGGGAACTGGCACATATAAGGGTAAATAAAAAAGACAGTTTTAGGACTTTAAATTGTTTAGTTAATAGTCATTTGTGCATATTTGGTAATGATTCTGAAGAAGTGCTTCAGGGATATTATAGGAGCACAGCAGATCTGTTAGTCAATAAAGTAACCCAGTTTTTATTTTTAGTTTCTGCACAAGCTTGCTTCTGCACGGTGCTGGTGGTTTTTCAGGCTTGTGAGGGGAAAAAATGCAAGGGTAATTTCATGACCAGAAGTACTTCTTCCAAATAATTTTCAAAATGTCTAAATCCCTGCAATTAATTTTTAAACACATTTCAATAATTTAGAATTGTTTTGAGAAGTCAGAAAAAAGATCTGAACTCCTCAAAAGCCTCCTACTCTTCTGGTTCAATGCTTTTGGTTTCATTCTTAAGGAAACATTATTCCTAAAAGGTTATTTGCTTTTCTGTCTTGACATTTTCAGACAGTTTTGCATTTCCTCTATTTTGATAGACATGAGAATCCCACTTCAGAATTTAATACTGGCGATTATGAAACAGTTTCGTAAGTACAGTGAGCCAACTGCCAATTGTTAAAAATGAGTACAATTAAAGGGACTTCAGCCTTGACAGAGCCTTCTATAACAACTGAAAAATTAATCCATTTAGACCACGGGTGTCAAACTCGATCCCGTCACGTATTGTGATGGTTTTTTTGCCTTTGAGGAGCTGGGGTGGGCATGGCCTACATGTGATGTTAATGGTCTGCGGGCCGCCAGTTTGACAGGCCTGATTTAGGCCATAGGTATCTAGATGATAGTAGGGCACACTGGCTAATCAATGAAATGTATGTTGTGATGCAAGCAGTGTAATCTTTCTAACTGGATCTGACACTGCGATACAAGTACAAAAGGTTCATGTCTGCACCACAATGCAAATTTTGCTAATTTTTGTTATTGAACTTTGTACCAGCCATCTATGATTAAAGCTATCTTTTAAACTGTTCTTAAATGTTGTAGAACAAAAATGTAGTCTTTCTCTCACGTTATCTGTAACAGGAATCCCCCTTTAGACAAAATAGAATAACAGAGTTGGAAGGCACCTTGGAGGTCTTCTAGACCAACCCCCTGCCTAGGCAGGAAACTCTACACCACTTCAGACAAATGGTTATCTAACATCTTTTTAAAAACTTCCAGTGTTGGAGCATTCGCAACTTCTGGAGGCAAGTTGTTCCACTGATTAATTGTAAAGAAATTCCTCCTTAGTTCTAAGTTGCTTCTCTCCTTGATCAGTTTCCACCCATTGCTTCTTGTCCTATATATTTAACTCTACTCCACTACTAGTTAGTATCATCACAATTGATATGTGTCTGCCTACTTTCTTGCCAGGAGGTTAGGAAATATGTCTTGTTTCTTGCAGTTTCCATGGTTTCTTATTAATAATGACATTTTCCTGCAAATTAATCTTTGGATACACATCAGACTCCAGCAGTTTTTCCCAACCTTGTTCCTTCCAGATATGCTGGACTGTGACTTCAGAATTTCTAAGTGTTGGAAACTTCATAGAATGGATGGCTTTAATTATTTGATAGAGAGCCTTGACCACTTTCTAAATTAGAAATTTGGAGTTACTGATAGTAGCCTTAAAATAACTTTACCAGTAGAATAATCCAAAGTTTCATGGAATCATGAATCAAAATTATACAAGAAGTTCTTGTTCCAAATTCAGTGCAATTAAATTCAGATATTTGGTTCATGAAAACATTTGAGCTAACATTTTAAAATATTAGCTATCCCAAGAGTCCTCAACTTTGGGGCTAGCAGGCACATGTAGTATTTTGAGAATGTGTTGTAGCTACTTACAGAACATTGCTGCCATGGGGAGGTTTACAGTTTCTAAAATGGTTGCTTTGATTGGCAAGGTTGTTCACAAAACAAAACAAAATTGCCAGAAATAAACTATAAAGGTTGTACGTTACTGGCACTTCTAGTCCACGAATGTTCTCTAGCAGTCTCAACTTACTATTTATTCTTTCAATCTAACAGAATGTTGGTAAGATATTATGTAAAGGGATCTGTTTGACAGCAGCATAATTTTCAGGAAACTGAACAAATTGGGGCCAAATTTAGAATGATGGAGGAAAACAAAGCTAGCAAACAAAAAGAAAGACAGAATGATTTGAAAGAAATATTTGAAAAAAGGATGAATTTTGTTTGAATCTGCTGGGGGGAAACAATCCCCCCCCCAATTCATTTCTAGAATTCTTGGACAATGACTGAACATGCTGCCAATTCCCACTTTCTAGTCATACAATTCAGAGCTGACCATATGTAGACAACCATGAGCTTCTCGGTGTATACATGCATACATGAAAGCATAGATAGTGCTCATAGCTACTGCTGGCAAAGAAGGTAAAAGAAGTCACATCTTCAGTTTTGAACTTGATTTCTTCTTGGGCTGATTCAGTGCCTAAACAAAGCTGTGGATGTCAGCCATGGATCTCCTTTCATTAAACAGATTTAACAGAATAACAAAGTTGGAAGGCACCTTGGAAGTCTTCTAGTCCAATCATCTGCTCATGTGGGAAACCTTATACCATTTCAGAGAAATGGTTGTCCAATCTCTTCTTTACAACTTCCAGTGATGGAGCACTCACAAGCTTTGGAGGCAAGCCATTCCACTGGTTAATTATTCTATCAGGAAATTTCTCCTTATTTCTAGATTAGTTCTCTATTTGATTAGTTTCCATCCATTGCTTCTTGTTCTGCTTTCAGATGCTTTGGAAAATAGATTGACTTCTTTGTGGCAGCCCCTTAGATATTGGATCATTGTTTATGAATAATTGCAGAGTTTGACCCAAACGTGCTGTTTCAAGAGACAATTGGACTTTCTTGTTTTTTCTTTGAAGACATTTCACTTGTCATCCAAGAAGCTTCTTCAGCTGACTGGATGGCGGAGAATGGAAGGATTTATATTCCTTGTAGACAGCTGGTCATTTACATTCTTTTTAGAGAGTCGTTGAGGCCACTTGGAGGTTTATCTGTACCTCAGGGTCACCTGAGTAGTGCAGATGGCATGGAGCCTTCTTGGAATGCTGAAAGGACTATGTTGTAGACAGGAGATAGATAATGTCGTATTCCTCCCCCTCTGTTTAGAAAAGAATGTTCAATTTTGACATAGATGGCCTTTTTGACCCCTCTTTCAAATGAATGGTCCTCTCTATCCAAAATGTGAACTTTACTATTTTAAAAAGAGTGGCTGTTATGTTTTAAATGCACCATCCAGTTAGAGCTGAAGATGCTTCTTGGATGAGAAGTGAAATGGCTTCAAAGAAAAAAGAAAAAGAAAAAACAAGTCCAGTTGCATCTTGAAAAAGCACCTTTGGGACACCATAACCTAGATGACTGAGATTCTCCATAGACATTTACAGAGCGTGAGATGTTTTTTAATAAATAAAAATTATATTTTCATTTACAAAATATTCTTTTCCTTCTTTTTATTTAAAGATATCTTTAAAAACAAGATTTCAGGAAAGTATTTGGAGGCATCTTATTAGTCAGACGAAGGATAGCCCAGTAGTTGTTTTTTTTAATGTAATTTATGAATTTGACAATTCACTTGATAAATTTGCCTAGTTCTGTGGTTAAGTAGAAATCACTATGTCATCTTTGCCCATCCTGTAGTTATTTTCTATCATCAGCTGCCAGGCACTAACTGTAATACAAACATTCAATATATACTGTAAATGGCAGGATTTATAAGGTACCCTGAACAACTTTATGACGTGAGAGGGAAAGGGAGAGGAAAAGAAATCATAGACATGTCAAGTCTTGTGATAAATACAATATCCAGAACATTGAGTTATTGTTGTTGTTAGCATATGGCATTGTTACAATAGCCAGAAGATCACAATGCTATTGTAGGGTAGTGGTTTGGCTTGCCAAGGTATCAGCCCTGTTATAGGACATGCTTGTGCATTTCCCACTTGGCTTTTCACCAACTGGCTCTTTCTGCAGCATCCCTCAAGGCCTCCTCCCTTCCTGGAGCTGCCTGGCAAATGGGTGTTGCAACCTGGAAGGTTCAAAGCCATCATTCAGAGCCATCAGGAATCTGCCTGCCTGTACAAAGCACTCCCTACTGAAGTGTATCTATCTATCTACTTGCATAAAACATGCTTTCAAACTGAATGGACAGAAGCTGAGGTGAGTGACAGGAGCTCATTCTGTCACACACTATTAGAGCTCGAACCGTTGGGGCTGAGACCATCTGCAGCATCATTAAGCCATTGTGCCACTGTGCTTCTCCATTGAGTTGTTCAAATCAACCTATTCAAAAGAATGTAGAATGTTATGTTAAAAGTGACAACTGCAAAATACAATTAAAGTTTCCTAAGAAGCCACTAAATGGTTTAAATGGATTTCAAACTGTCCATCTTTAGGTAGATGGACAAATTTGATATGAATTATCAAATTAAATAGGTAGATCAAGACAGTTTGTGTACATACTAATCACCACCAGTTCAATTTGGAAATTTCAAATTTAATCCATCAAATCAATGCAAATAATTCCATTTGACAGGGTGACTAATTTGATTTAATCTCTTTCACATAAAACTTCAGGCAGCCTTAATATCTATATCAAAGCTACTGCAGGACTGTGGTAAGAAATTAGTTTGTATTAAATAACGCTAGTTAAAAAATTAAAAATTGAAAATATTAGAAGGTTCTGAAGGGAGATAATACCTATTTTAAATTAATAATAGAACGTTATTCTGAGGCTACTTCTCTTGCTTTAAAAGGTTATATTTAGGGTTCAGAAAAGGAACTTTAATTTTAATAACTGAATATTATTTTCCTGATCAACTTGAAATAACTAATTAGATGTAGGAACATATGAATATGCCACATATATAGAACTTATATGAATATATTTATCTTCAATATATGTACAGGATATAGGCCACATTTTTACAGCATAGTGAAGTAGAAAAGCATAATAAATGCTTGAATAAAGAGCTGACCGCTAAATTTCTTCATATTATGTATACGGTGACAAGACAACTTGGAGCTGAAGAGACCTCTTTTGATAGTCACTAAGCCTTGAAACATTTTTTTGTGTCTATTTAATGTGAAACTTTTGCAAATTATATTTCCAAATCCATTGTATCTCAAACTGTATTGTAACAGCCACAATATGAAGTTCAGGTTTTTAAGAAACATGAATCTCCTTATCCTTATACTCCAAAAATAAGCAGGCCTGTTGCATTACTTCATGTTTTTGTGGCCATTGCAATTAGCACATCATTCATCTCAGAGAGGAATGTTATATAGGGAATGAAAAAGGAAAGAAAAACATTGTAGCTATTTATTCAAATAAATCCATTTTACTATATCTTGTGACTCGAAACCGATCAGAATAGATGATATATCGGCTTCATTTAAAAATCTACACAGCACTAGACTGCCAACAAAAAGGCAGTGAGTTATTTTCTTCCGCAAATGTATTTCCCCATACTGTAATTTGTCCTTGTATTTGCAAAGGATGACAGCTGAATTACACAATACATACAAGCATCAGGTCCTTTCTTTAGAAGAGTAGCAGCAAAGGAAAAGCAAGGCTGAAAGCAGAAATGGAAGGGATTGTGCCATGGTTGCAGATGGACTTCAGTCTATTTTTAAACCTGGGAAAGTTCCCAGAGAGAGATGTAAATGACGGGGTAAATAATCCTGAAGAATAGGCTCCACATTTGCACCGAGCCTATTTATGTCAGCTTTGGCACCAACAACTGAGATCATAGAGGGGCAGCCAATGATCCTGGCTGCAAATCTCAATTGTATAATATTCCTTTCGGTTGTAAAATGCCTTCAATAGTAATATCCTTAATATATTATTATTCTTATTGTTATTTGGGGGTATATCCCTCAGTGGGGCTAACTTTTAATCATGGCTTATTCATTCTGCTCTTGGCTTATGTCAGACTAATGACTGATGTTTTTCATAACTCATCATCATCCATCATTCTAATCATTGTCTATCCATCGCAGGATGACGTCTCTTCTGCGTATTTTCAACCAATGTTTTCCATGATTTCTTTAAGAAGATTTTTGATTCTCCATGTTTTTATTATGTGATTATTTTTTAAATATAATATTGCCTCAGATCTTTGCTATTAGCATTGTTCTAGTAATTCAAAACTTTGCATGGGTAGGGAGAATGCATATCACATTGTGATTTCTTGGTTGCAGCCCCTAGTCTCTGGAACACCATCCCCCTGGTGATTCATATACTGTAGTTCTTGCCCTATACTTGTTCCTGAAATTATTAAAAGTTGCTCTCAGGCCCTGAATTTAGCCCTTACTGTATTAGTCTTTTTCTTTTTTCTTGTTATTGTCTTGGGTATGTTCAGTTGCTTTACTTTTCCAGGCTCATGTCTTTTTATTGTTTAGCTTTTCACTGTGTGCATTATGAACCCAGAGTCTTTGGGGAGTCAAGGAGTCCCCAATATAATAATAAATACGTTTGAAAATTGCTCTGCAATTGCTAATGTTCACTAAAAGCTGTGGTTATGAAAAGAAAGTAAAACCTAAGTGATTCAGACAAGCATATTACCTAATCATTTTGTTGATAGTGTCTAATACATGCACAAAGTAATAGAGCATATGCCCATATACTTGGCTTGTACAAAGGATACATGTAGAAGTATGCCTATTCTGATGGCAATCAGGCAATAAGGCTATCTACTGGCTGTCTACTGTATTTGAGAACAAGCATTCTATTTGCTATGCAGAAAATGCTTAACTTTGCATTAGTTGAAAAGGAAAAAAATCAATTCTAGATATCAAAACCCAGCAGGAAAGCTATCTTAGGGAGCAGCTTCAATCTCTTTGCTCCTGCTCATTTTCCTGCTTAATTAAACAAGCATTCTGGCAGGCACCTTAC
Source organism: Sibynophis collaris (assembly GCA_036250565.1). Lineage (NCBI taxonomy): Eukaryota > Metazoa > Chordata > Lepidosauria > Squamata > Sibynophiidae > Sibynophis > Sibynophis collaris. The sequence continues at coordinate 26,063 of JANHFK010002971.1, read as the reverse complement.
TTTTAATGTTCTCAGGCACTTGTACAGCCAGAAAGCACACAACCGCTCACAGGAAGTCAGGATTAATTCATGCTCTTGTAAGCTGCCCAAATATTGATTTCCTGTCTTCTGGACTGTTTGACCTGATTCAGATTCTTTCCTTTTCCTCTCCTCCCCACTGATCTCCTCTGCAACAAATATTTCTTTGAACATAATCAGCCAAACCAATCATTGACAGCTAATGACAGATGACCAAGTAAAACACACCAGAAGGTGCATGAAGTACGGTAAATGAGCTGCTCTTTAGAAAGAGCATGGCATAAGAGAGCAGATAATAGTGTCTGCCTCTGTGATCACTGAAGCTATTGCTCAAGTCTGAACAACAGTTTTCTGTTAGCAGAGTCAGTGCTTACATTAACAAACCTAGAGACCATCACCAGCGGAGGAATCAAATTTAGGTAGAAAAATGCATAATGAAGACTAAAATCTTATGCACACTGCCATGGGATTGAATTCTGTTCGGTATAATCTGACCTGACTAAGAGTTAACATGATTTCAACTGGATTTCAAATACACCGAGATTAACAATTCAGTGACACGCTGGCACAGGTTTTGTTTAATACCTGATGGATATTGATTAATTAAAGAGTTGGAGATGTTTTTTTGGTCTGTGTTAGAGAAGACAGTTCTTTACGAAATAAATAATTTGAATAATGTTTCCAATAATAGTTGAACAAGGATTGTGAGGAATGACATCCCTACTAACATGAAATAACAGGAAGAACACACAAGCAATTTACAAAGCTCCAGTTCTACTGTTTTGGCAGTACTGAAAGTCTTCCAAATTCAAATGCAATTGCTGAAAATTGATAATATGGCTTCCCATCGTTTAATATGGAAAGTGCATAAAACCCCATAGCATGGGCTTTATAGGAGCAGAACCTCCTCATCCAAAATAAGTGGGAAAGAAACAGATAGTTGCAGCTTTGCCATTGTGTATGACTCTTTAGGTGAAAGTTTCTGGAAGATGAGCTTTATTTCTGGTGACTTTATAGATAGATCCATGTAATTTTCTTGGCAGCTATAAGTGCAGAATGAATAGAAAGGAAAACAAAATGAAAGTCAGGGTAACATTTCTTATATGTGGGTGTGTTTTGTGTGTGTATAATCAAATAGTTCATTAAAGGCACCAGACTCGAAGGCAGGAGATCATGACTTCTAGTCATGGCTTCTAATCCTACTTTAGGCATGAAGTCAGCCAAGTGACTTTGGAGTAGACATCAAAGAGAGACTCAGACTTAGGAAGCAGGCAATGACAAGCCACTTCCAAAAATCTTGCTAAAAACTGCTATTATTAAAGGATTGCAAACAATTCTAACAACTTTCCCTACCTTTAGCATCAAGGAAAAGTTTTATGTATTTTTGCAGTGCTAAAATGCCAGTTCGGGTTTTCTTTTACAGTTCTGCATATTCAATGATACAGGATTTTTACCTTACCGCCCTGAGTCCTGCAAAGGAGAAGGGCGGTATACAAATTAAATAAATCTATTTACAACTTCTCCATAGTTCTAAAAGTTGATCTACAAACTTCACAGATTGCACTTTTTACAGGTTTCAATTAAAAAAAATGAATTTACTAATATTATGTTGCTACTGCTTTGAAAGTGCATCTATGGATTAACCGACACTTGAATGTAAATTAATGTAATTTACAGAATTACATTATAGAATGTAATTTATAGAATCATGCAGATTTGATTTATAAAATCTAATCTATTTTCACTGTAACAGTTACTGGGGGGTTGTACTACGGACATTTAGCAGGCAGTAAGATTTTAACTCTTGAGGAAGCCATCATCAACAAAACTTCTGAATAATTCTTTGCAGTGTTAATTTTAAATACTTTCATCTGTTTTTAATTTTGAGCAATGGATAGTTTCTAAACACATTCTAACATCATATATTATGATACATTAGAGCTAAAATTCTTTAAATTGATTGGTATCAATTTAGAAAAAGCACATATGAAAAATTATACTATTTGTAGACCTGCAATGCAAGGGAGCCAACCTATTAGATTTGTGTGTGATACAGGTATCAGCATTCAGCTAAGGTGGAAGCCATATGCTAATTGTTAATCTTATATTTGTTGTATAGACTTTTTTCTTTTTTTGTGTCTTATTTGTAATTATTGTTTCTTTTTCATTCTATATAAAATTAAATAAAAATATAAAAAATGATTTAGAAAAGATGCTTCAGACATTATGTATGTGAAGTTCATCAAAGCAATCTTCTTTTCCGGGTTTTGTAGGACTCTGAAAACTATATAGCTCAATGTTTCTCAGCCTTGGCAACTTTAAGACATGTGGACTTCAATTCCCAAAATTCCCCAGCCAGCATAGCTATGCTGGGAGTTGAAGTCCACATCTCTTAAAGTTGCCAAAGTTGAGAAACACAGAGTTAACTGCTTAAGAGCCGTGGTGGTGCAGTGGTTAGAATGCAGTTTGCTGCTGGTTGCCTGCAGTTTGGCAGTTCAAGTATCACTGGCTCAAGGTTGACTCAACCTTCCATTCTTCTGAGGTCGGTAAAATGAGAACTCAAATTCTTGGGGTCAATAGGCTGACTCTTAGAGAGGGCTGTAAAGCACTGTGAAATGGTATATAAGTCTAAGTACTATTGCTATTGACTTGTTTTGTTTGATTTTTTGCAGCTTGCTTAGTCTTGTATAATTTTGTGTAAAAATCACTGAATTAGGATGGTTCCTAAATGAAATTTTGGAGGCACTGTTCACCCTCATACACATAGGTACAGTTTGCTATGTTATACTGATGACATCTGGTGTTTAAGAGAATTGGGGAGGACAATTCAAAAATAGCAAGCTGTGCAGTAATTTGGGGTCTATTGGATCCTAAATAAAAGAAATGCATGAAGAATCATTGTAATTTATTTATATTGTCAATCAAAAATATCCAAATAGATGGAGGAAAAATAGAAAAAAATTATAGACCTGGAACTAATATCCTTTGTAGAATATAAGAATTTACATGGAGTCTGATTTGCATGAGGGAAAAAACTATGTGGTTGCTAAGACTAGATAATGACTTGATGACACATAATCAATCAATCAATCTGATTTGCACCTCACAATTCTGCAAGACATTTATGTCAAATAGAGAAAACATGCAGAATGTGATTTCATAAATTTTTCTAACGTTTTAAATGGCACATCAATCCTCACATCATAGAAGAAGTGCAGAGAATTTAAAGAAACATGTAAGGAGTCCTTGAACTTTTCTTGAATAGCGATTACATGATGCCATATTTCACCCAGAAGCCTAGTTACATAATTTCCTATTAGGCACAACTGAAAAGAACTTGAAGATGAAGGCTGACAGTGGGTCATGAAGTTTTGCAATCAGTCATTTTCATATATCAAGCAACGAGCTCTCAATCAAAATGGACTGGATAAAAATAGCTAGAATACAGGGAGATAAATTTGTAGGAGTTGAGAAACTGGAGACCTCCTTAGGGTCCCGTCGGCAAAGCAGTGCCGGCTGGCGACCCCGAGGGGAAGAGCCTTCTCTGTGGTGGCGCCCA
>JANHFK010002969.1:371308-381539 GCA_036250565.1 Sibynophis collaris | reverse complement strand
CTGTAATTTTAAACTGTAAATTGTTTACTGTTTTATTGATGTCTGTTCACCGCCCTGAGTCCTGGAAGGGAGAAGGGCGGTATATAAATCCAAATAATAAATAATAAATAAATAAATATTAATTATATACTAATGTCTACAAGCAAACAACCAAGCTCAGAGAGCACAAAAACTCCATTAGTCAACCAAGAATTACATATATTCTTTTGTATTGATATCTATTTGCATGTCTTTGTATTAAATAATTCTTCAATTGCCAGTGAAAGATACTACTGCTCTCCAAGCAGTGCCCGAATTTACCCGACATAAAACTGTGATGTGCATCTATTATTTACTATTGTGCTATTATTAAAAGCATTGCCTAGTAACTAGAAACAAGTGAGGCCAAGCAAACTTACTATTACTGATGAGAAAGCATAAAAAGGCAAGAGTCATATAGTGGCCATCTTGAGAAACCTGAATTACAGACACTTCCTATTTGTCAGCAATTATTCATCAATAATTGGATTAGCACATAATTGAACTAATGTGTGATTCAATACCTGAATAATAAAGAATGCACTATTTAAACAAAAATAGTTTAAACACAGTAACATGGTGATAACTAAATGTCTCACCTCCTTCAATTTGCACCTTGAAATAGCTTTAATTAAAAATAAATAAACCCCACCCTTGTGAAAAGAAAGATAGTTAAAAAAGCAGTTTCAGAAACAAAAGTGTATTTGAAAAAGTCTGCCAGTTGTAACAATCAGTTTGCTCAGAACTGAAAATGTGAGCGTGCGTGGCATCAAAAAACCAGCAATTATATAGGACATGATAGCGCCAGGGTGCGTGGGCGGGACCAGCCGCTGGTCCAAACTACTGGTTCGGCTGAACTGGTCCGAACTGGCAGCAGCCCATCACTGCACCAATGTTTATAGCAGATCACTTTCCTAAAGTATGTCTGCTCATACTAGTAATTAAAAATAGCACTTCATTATACTAAATTGCCCCTCCCCTTTCCTTCTTTCCATATTTATTTTTTTCTTCTTTATCTTGTCTTTCTGTTATACTGGTAGACGTCTTCTATTATTGTTTTGACTGGTTTGCTGCTTTTCCTTTTAAATGAAAACTCAGCAAACAAAAAATAGCTACAATTAAAAATACATCACGACAATAAACATATTAATATTTTAAAACATAAATGTATTTCAATAATGCATTACAACTTTTTAAGGTCATTATCACATTGATATTTTCTACCTGTGAAACACAACAACAATACAATGCTATTATTTATCAACTACCGTGTTCTTCCAAAAATAAGATCTGGTCTTCTATTAATTTTTGCTCCCAAAGAAGCATTAGGGTTATTTTCTGGTTATGTCTTATTTTTACTGAGATACAATATTAAACTCTGTCTGCCTGGCTGATGATCTTAACTCGGTCTTATTTTTCAGGTAGGGTTTATATTACAATTATCCTAAAAAAATCATGCTAGGGCTTATTTTCCATCTGGGTTTCATTTTCAGGAAAATATAGTATTAATTCATAAACTAAATGAGCACATTAAAAATACTGAACACAAGAACTGGACATCAGGATAGCACAAATAATCTATCATATACCACTATTTCTTTCTGTCTGGTATAGTTTTTAAAAGTTCCAACAGCAAGAAAGTTAATATGGGCTTGATGTTCAGTCACTTAGCCTCTGTTCTCTATTATCCTTTTATTACATCTAAACATATGATCAACCCTTAGTATTCTACGGGAAATCAGGAGGGAAGAGTTACGCTGTACTAGGAAACTAATAAACATTCCTTCTTTTTATCCTTTCAAAGCTCTACAGTATACAGATGGCTACTGCCACACTCAAAACAAGTCGTTATAGTAGTATTCTACGGCCAATTCTTCTTTATATATGCAGCTGCCTTCCTCTCTAGCATCCTCTAAGCAATCATTTACATGAATGGTAACAGATGTGTCCACAAATACATATAACAAACAAAATACAAAAGCAGTAAATTTATTATAATAAACATAGGATACATATTAATCATGAATCTTACTGAAGTTGTATCTGTCTGGCCCTACACATGTAACTGGCCATCTATGGATATTCAGTACACAACAGGAGGATAATAATCTAAGAGATTACACATTTATTATCCTATCTTGGACTGTTTCTTTCAGCAGGGAGGGGTTTTATAAATAATTATCTTAAAGTATTTGAGAGAAATCCTTGACTCCTGTAAAAGTCAACTGGCTAGAACATAGAAATAATCCAGGCAGTTAAAACACATTACTAGTATCTTCTCCAGCCTTGCGGGGCCTATGCAGCTGACATTAATTAAGCAAGTTGGCAGACGCTGCAAAGCAGTTAGAAGACTTTTGAATCTGACGAAATAAAACTACAAGCTATTATAAGTCTACTTTGTGGTGAGGTTAGGCAGATAAACAGCCCTTAACCTGATTTGATCTGATTAAACAAAATACAGGTAGTCCTCAATTTACAACAGTTCATTTAGTGACTGTTCAGTTACAATGGCACTGAAAAAAGTAACTTATGACCATTTTTCACAATTACAACCATTGTAACAGCTCCATGATCATGTTATCAAAAGTCAGATGCTTGGCAACTGATTCATATTTATGACCGTTGCAGTGTCCTGGAGTCAGTGGGGAAACCAGATTCACTTAACCGGGTTACTAACTGCAGTGATTCACTTAACAACTGTGGCAAGAACGGCCATAAAATGGGGCAAAACTCACTTAACAAATGTTTCACTTAACAATAGCAAAATTTGGACTCAATTGTGGTTGCATGTCGAGGACTACCTGTAACCCAAGAGCCACATCTTGGCTAGTGACTGGGTGGAAGACTAGCAGAAAATTTTAGGATTGATGGGTAGACTATTGAAATTGAAAAATATCCTGAAGAAATAAAGGTAGTCCTGAAAAAATAACTTTATGGCGGGTCCTTATAACATCTTTGTGGTCACGTGACTGAGATTTGGGTATTTTGAAACCAATGAGCATTTACAACCACTGCAATGTCCCACAATCATGTGATCATCGTTTGGGTGCTTCACAACCAGCTCGTGAGAAGTAGTTGTGGAGAAACTGGCGCTGATGACGTTACCTTCTAGTTTGATAATGAAACATTTGTAAGAAAACAACCAAATATCAAGAGCTCCTCAGTTCAACCCTGAACTTCAAATATTCTCTTCTACGGGAACCTGCAATCTGTTATAGGCAAGTCTGTTGTTAAAACCAGTCTGCAAAGAGCATCCCGTGATGACATCCGGGTGGATTGGTGGATCCTCCCGCCGTTACTACCGGAGCGAACCCGTAGGAACCCACCACTGTTCACAATGTTTTATTCTTGTAATATTGGAAGCCGCCCAGAGTCACCCTGTGGTTGAGATAGGTGGCAACTAAATTTAATAAATAATGTGAAATTATCTGAAGAACTGTTAGTATTCCTGTTTGTGTCCCACATATTAGTATTTGGCTCCCATTATAGATACTCCTTCACTTACAAAAGTCTGTTTAGTGACTGTTCAAAGTTACAATGACACTGAAAAAAGAAACCAAAGACTTTAGGTAGAGGGAAGATAAAAAGGCCTGTAAGATGACGTAAACTGTTACAGCAGTAAAACTATCGAAGGAAATTTTAATAGAATGAATCAAGAAAATAGTGGCCAATGCCAGTAATGATGTTGGTTTCTATGCATAGACTATATCTTAAAAATACTATTGAAGAAATGTCAAATGTGGGCTAAATTTTATTTGACAAGTTAGAGATGATATTGAAATTGATGTAAAACTGACAAGCTGACATAATGATTTAGAAAATGTTTCACTGGATGTACAAAACAAACTGGCTGAGGTTTTCATATTTAAAAGGGAATACAGATGACAAATCAAGAGAGTGACTGGATAATTTTGTCCTATTGGATTTACAAAAGAGGTTTCGGAAATCCTTGAAGGACTATGTGATGGGACAAAGAAGAAATGAAGAGACATCAAATCCTATGAGAATACTTGAATCAACTAAAAATGAACTGTTATAAGTTAAAGGAAGGAAGTTTATTAAATCAAGCTGAAAGCTAGGTAAGTTGTTACTTCTGCCTACCTTTTATAGATTTTCCATTAATAGTGAAAAGATGATGTTTATGAATTTGTTTACAGATAAGAGATACGATGTTGGCTGAAGAGATAAGATAGAATGAAGAATGACTAAATTTGTTTACACTTATTGTGATTAGGAAGTCACTTATATTTTTCTCTTTATCCTTATTTTTTTCTTTATCCTACTTCTTACTTCTATTTACCTTTGTTTCTTCACGTTTACTCTGTATTAAATTTTACTATTATAAACAAAATTCTAATATTTGGACAATTTAGCAAATCAGACTCATATAAAAAATGGGGTCAAGAGAACATAACTATACAAGGATAGCATACTGATGTGCAGTTCCATAAACCAAACTTTTCTTTTCTCAGGACCATATAGCTTTGGCAGCTTAGCAGACAGATGCATAGTTCAAAGAAAAGATTTATCTGTTTTAATAAACTGCAGTTGGATGCTCTGTCATATCCCCATGCGTTCCAAAGCACATTTTTGCCTCCAAATCTAAAGTTCTAATATTTGGGTTTCCTTTATCATGTGTGATTCTTTCCACTATAGCTTATTATTAAGTGTAAACCAGATTTTTGAGAATTCCCCAATATGCCAAACCACGTTGTATTTTTATACTCAGGGAAAATATAAATCAAAGATTAATTATTCAAAGTCTTATAGTTCTTACCCAAAGCCTTAAGCAAAAGAAAAACCTTCAGTGAAGACATAACTCTACATGAATTTTTGTTTTGTAATTCATAAAAATGTTGTGCTGTGTCAATTAAAAATATCTACAGTGTTGAATTTGGGGGATGATTCTGTATTTACAAGTATGTCCTAAAAATAAACAATTCTGTGTTAAGATGTACCGTATGTGTTTTTAAAGAACATAAAATAGTTATTGTGGAAATTATCTTTCTGAAGTTGTTTCTTTAACTTCGAAGATGTGCTAGCTTTTAAAGCCAAGAATACTTTGATCATTTAAGCCGCAAGATTGTGGAGTGGATGTAACAGAAGACAATAATGAGGGAGTCCCTAGGATTTAGCATAACAGAAATGTAATGGGAATAACTTTTTTTCTCCTTAAGAAAAGATAAAATTTGTTCACAATATTGTCATTCAGTAGTAAGAATTTTTATGGAAAACTATTGTGCAATTTACAGTACATGACAAAATTGATTTTAGACTAGGAATTATATATTGTATAATCCAAGATACCACAGAATGAAAACAACAGATTTTACTTTTGGACTTACATAGCATCTTCTTTTTGACAGAAAGCACACTAAACTACTGGTAATTTAAGCATTGTTTTGATAAGTCCTACAAAAGCAAGAATCAGTATTCAATGTTTTTCTTTTGACCCATGAAAACAAAGATACAAATTCGTATGTTGGGCTATGTATGGTTTATAGATGAGTCAGAGAAAGAACAAGAAGTGTTGCCTAAATAATTTACAAGTAAACCAATAAACACCATTTATTTAAAGAAGAGAAGAATACCCTTTATGACATTACACTTTTTTCTCCAGCAAGCCACATATAGGAGGCTTGGAATGTTGCAAGTACAGCAGACAGTTGAAGGACAAAAAAGGGTATTGGAACAGTAGTGGGTTCCTACAGGTTCTGTCCGGTTCTTAGAACCGGTAGTAATGGTAGCGGGAGGCTCCACCCACCCACCTAGACGTCATCATGGACGCTCTGCGCATGCGTAGAAGCATCGCGCACGAGCAAAGCAAGTGCGCACAGGTGCTCCTGTTGCAATCTGGTAGCGAAGGTAAGTAGAACCCACCCCTATATTGGAAGAATATCTGAAGGACAGTGAAGAAGGTGCACTGAAACTAGTACATCATAAAGAAATACTGAATACTGGAGAGACCATCTAGCCTATAGGAAAGACCCAATGAAGAATAGAAAAGAGACATCAATAGTACACACACACACACACACACACACACACACAAATTAGCAAGTAGAGCTGATAGTAACAAGATGTGGCAATGGCTAAGAGCAGGAAAACTCAAGAAGGAGACAGAGAGGCTAATTTTAGCTGCAGAAGACCAAGCCTTAAGAACAAACGCACACAAAGCCAGAATTGAGAAGAAGATAACAGGTAGCAATGCTGCCTCTGCAAAGAAGTTGAAGAAAAAGTGAACCACCTAGTTAGATGCTGCAAAAAGATCACACAAATTGATTACGAACAAGGACATGAGAAATTAGCAACAATGGAATAGAATTCTTTATTGGCCAAGTGTGATTAGACACATAAGTAATTTGTCTCCAGTGCATAAGTTCTCAGTGTACATTGAAATTCAATGTAGAGAAAAGCAAAGTGTTACACTTAGGCAAGGAAAACCAAAAGTACACATATAGATCGGGTGAAACCTGGCTTAATAGAAGTAACTGTGAGTGGGATCTTGGAGTCTTAGTGGACAATCAATTAAATATGAGCTAACTGTGCGGCAGCAGCCAAAAAAGCCAATGCAATCCTAAATTGCATTAACAGAGGGATTTAATCAAGATAATGTGAGGTACTAATACTACTCTATAAAGCCTTAGTAAGACCACATCTAGAATACTGCATCCAATTTTGGTCACCATACTACAGAAAAGAGGTTGAGACTCTAGAAAGAATACAGAGAAGAGCAACAAAGACGATTAAGGGACTGGAGGCTAAAACATATGAAGAAGGAACTGGGCATGGCTAGTCTAGTGAAGAGAAGGACCAAGGGGGACATGATAGCAGTGTTCCAATATTAAAGGGGCTGACACAGAGAGGGGGGGTCAACCTATTTTCCAAAGCACCTGAAGGCCAGACAAGGTATAATGGATGGAAATTGATCAAGGAGAGATTCAATTTAGAAATAAAGAGAAACTTTCTGACAGTGCGAACAATCAACCAATGGAACAGTTGCCTTCAGAGGTTGTGGGAGCTTCATCACTGGAAACTTTCAAGAAGAGACTGGACTGCCTTCTGTCAGAAATGGTATAGGGTCTCCTGCTTGAGCAGAAGGTTGGACTAAATGACTTCCCACTCAGTTTTCTGTTTTGTTCTGTTCTACTCTATTCTATACAAGTAACAAGGGATAAACCATGATCATAATCATAAAATACAATCATCCTCATCGTAAATTGTTAGATATGATATCTGCAAGAAATATCATTTCACTAAAAGCAAGAACTGATGGGACCACAAAATAGATAATAGAAAATGAATAAGCTAAATTGCTCTAGTTTAGGACTTTATTATATAAAATTATAAACAGCTCTATCACAGCATATAAAATAGATATAAGCATGGATTGTTTAAAAGTGAGGAATTATTTCCTAATTTTATTTACTTGTATTTAAATAAAAAACTACACTGTGATCAAAATGAAAGCCATATCTCCAATACTATTGACACAGAGATGACCATTCATTCTATTCAGTCTAACAGACCTCCAGAAAGCCCTGTCTTTGAATTTATTTCTTATAAATATATGTTTATTATAATAATGTTGCAGAACAAAATGCAATATGCCAAAGAGACTAGGCACATTAGAATTGAGGTTTGCCTACACCACTCTATAGATACTGCATCCAGTGAAAAGGTAGCACAAAGGCTGCTTTCATAATTTAACAGCTACCTTACTTCAAAGGTTTCTGCCATTCCATCCAGCATGCCCACGCTGTTGCCCTATAATTTAGACTAATCATACTAGCTTCATTTTCATGCATTTCTTGCCTTCTTTCATGGGTTATTCTTGTACTTACTTGCCCTTGGCATCTCTTTTGAGGAATAGCTTGATATTTAAGTTCTTTAGAAATGTCATGTGTTCAGCTCCATGGTGCATTATCGGTATTTGCTGGAAATATAAATACTAAGTCCTAAAGCATGGAGACACTAATTAGCACTTTCCTATACAAATGTTCTGCATGCTTGATGGATGAAATTCACTCTTCAGGGAGACTTGTTCCATAGGCCACATGCAATTAATTAGTTTCAGACATGCTATAGATGATCTCTTCTACTCAATAGAGTCAGCAGTTTAATCCATCAGATCCCTGGATTTTATTTAATTTCCACTGAGGTCTATGACACAATAGGAGTAAGTTTTACAAACTTTATTCCGATTCCGTTCTGTTTTAATGTTCTTTGCACAAATAAAGCATCATTCTTTTAATATACACTCTTGTATATTGTCTATCTATGTCATATTTTAAATTAATTTTGTTAAATAATCTGAAATAAAATATTCTTATTGCTCACTTGATAGCCATATAACTTTTATTAAACATGCTACATACAGAAAAAAGAATATTTTTTAAAAGTACAATATTGTATATTTCCTCAATTCAATGTAAGGAAGCAAAATTTGCTTTTCTCACAAATACCAATTACAGGTTAAAGCAAAGATTTAAATATTTGTTTCATTTCAGAAGCAAATAAAAAATGTAGAAATTAGTAAACAAAATTTAAAAGCTGCATTTACATCAATAATTTAAAACCAACACCTGAAATTTTAGGATTATAAAAATTTGCTGGGTCAGCATGTTCAATGAAGTAATAGTTTGACTTGGGCACAGCATGGAGTGAGAAGCTGGCTGCTATAGTTGTAGTGGTTTATTATTTTATGGCTTATAACATTTGGTCCTAACTGTAGTTCATTCCATATACCAAACTTGAACAAAGTATAAAAACTCAGTCACCTGAGATTTACCAAAACATGGGTAAAAACAAGCCATAGCTGAACAGAAAGCATGAACCCAGTTTATGACTGAAAACTAATTTCCCCCAAAATGCCTTCCTTTTCAATCCACAAAATAGTTCTATTTGCTTTCAATAGTATTTATTAAGATGAATTCTTCCTGAAATCCAAATCATCCAGATAAAAAATCTTAAAAATTTACATATAACACATGACAAAAATCTTCACAGAAAAATATCAATATCTCTTAAAATCTCAATTTCTTCCATTGTATCTAGTGAGTATATATTTCATATTGAAATTAGATATATTATGACATGAAACTTGGAGAGAATATTAAACATTAAATATAACTGTGCTNNNTAACTGTGCTATTTTGCACTATTGTTTCATATATACTGAATTCTTCATTGATAAAGAATTAAAAATAATCTTGATTACTAGAATTCAACATTTTGACAAGTATGCCAACAGTGCAAATTCCTAACAGTAATAGCACAATTTATCATTATAAAATTTTATTGCTCCTTGGAGGACAAAACATTAACAATCTTAAAGAGTTTATTTGCCTTATTTTGCACACTATATAACCCAAGTACTGTACCAGATAATTCTCTAATATCTGAAGTAACTCTCAGTTAAGATTATCATCTCCAAGATCAAAACTGCTGCAAGGCCTTCCTTGGATTCTTAATATCAAGAAATTGCAAAGGCAATTCAGATGTATAACACGCCAGCTACTAATCTGGCATGATACACCCTGTCTATGTGAATAACATATTCAGAGATTTCACTCATATTCAAATTCACAATCTTCTATCAACACTAGATTACAGATGTGCCAATAATTTCATTTCTATATACATGTATGTATTACTAACCCAATGTAACATAATAAACTATTTGGCACTTCTAATTAATCAATGGGAATTATTACTGGAAAAGGTGAATTAAAGAAATCTCCCCTACTGTCCTCTCCATGGGTTTAAACAACATTAGCCAAGCTTCTCAGCCAGAAGAATATATGGAACTATGTTAATTTAAATTCCAGGATATAGTCTGAAACTCAGCACCTACCATCAAGGTTTAAATTAGACTGAAAGTTGTCACAACTGCTTTAGAAGCTTACATTTATTAATGGCAATGGTTCAGAAGAAGACATAGGCAAAAGTTCAGAATCCTAAGAACTCTTATTAAGGAAAAATTTAACTCAAAATTGTTTATCAAAAAAGGACATGTAGGATTGTCCGGCAATAAATATTGCTTTTATTTAACCTTCCAATTATTTCTCAGGACCATCCAGGAGCACGGCAGCGGAGAGATTCATTATCGGAATCAAGAATGGAATCTTAAAATTTCTCTGAAGACATCGATGGAGCAAAAAGAAAGGCACTGGCGTGTATTTCTCTCCCCCCCCCCCCCATTCCTCCAGCC
>JANHFK010002969.1:356161-366861 GCA_036250565.1 Sibynophis collaris | reverse complement strand
TATTGAACAGGAGAGGAGATAGGACCGACCCCTGTGGTACCCCACAAGTGAGTTGTCTGGAGGTCGATCTCTCCTCCCCTGCCAACACCGACTGCGATCCTCCATTAACATTTATCTAAAATCATAGACCTGAAAATCTTGAAGTAATCCATATATTTTACTCATCTAAAACAAACAGATAATTCTTGGATTATTTCATTATTTCTACTAAGTATCTTTGGTATTTGCTAACATGGCAAAATAATTTCTTTTCTGTATTCTGTATGCATTGTTGCTTTCAGTATAATCCCAACCTATCTTGCTACTCCCATCTGTATTTGCAAAAAGCATGTTTTTACTGTCTCCTTTTCTGTTCCTGTTAGATCTCTGATTAATCATCATTTAAAGAAATGCATTTTCTCTAAAATGCCTGATCAGTCTCTGAAAGGCCCCTGAGATTTTAAAATATTGCACTTCTAAAAGTTTTTAAAATTGTATTTAAAAATAAAACTTTGCTGTTTTGCTATAAATGGCAAAATGATCAAAGGGTTTATTAAATCCATGTTATACCATAGCCAGACATGCACAGGATACTTTATCACCAAAAAATTATAGATATTGCTGATTTATAGCTGCACAGTATTAAATCTAATTGAATGAAAGTGATAGAACATGTACTAATTTCTGCAACTGTGAATATCTGTATAATACAACTAAAATCAAAGTTATAGTTTCTAAAAATATAAAACATGCTCATTTACCACCGAGGAACTACTATAAACTGAATTTGAGGGCTTATGGAGTGGGAAGTTACACAAATCACTGGCTACTGTATATGGATTCTGCCGGTAGATGAATAGAACATATAGTACATTTTATCATCCCTGATGACAGAAAGAGTTCCACTATATCCAGTTAGATCTCATCTGATTTCCACTAGAGATATGTAAGAAGTCAAGAGACATTCTAAGTAGCTTTCAGAAATATAGCCATTTAAGAAGAGAAGACAGACACAGTGTAAAATCAGTGTTCCTGTTGTTCTTTATATAACAACTATTTCTGGACTTCAAAAAAATTAAGCTGTCATCAAAATTAGAGCCAGTTTGGTGCAGTAGTTAAGGCTAGAAACCATGAGACTGTGAAGTCTAGTCTCACCAGTGACTTTGAGCCTGTCACTTCCCTTAGACCAACCCACCTCGTAGGGGTTGTTATGGGGGAAAGAGGAGGAAGAAGGTGTATTATGTATGTTCGCTGTCTTGAGTTATTTATAAAAGTGAGATAAAAATCTAATAAAATCAGATGCCATGTAACTCAATAAGAAGCATCAGATAGGTTTGAGCTAGATTTTATTTCACAATTGCTCTGTACTATTATCCTCCTTCAGAGAAGACAGCAACTTTCTTGGCCATGAAATCAACCAACCAGAATATGACATAGTGCAATGTAACAATGCAGCCAATTATAACTTCCAGTAAATATATGTCTCACTCAATGGGTACCTTGCAAAATGACGGGATGCTTTTAGATATGGCCTTTATTTTGCAATTACCTTGTTTATTAAGAGAATAAAAAGAAGTCTAGGGTCCATATAATCATGTTTTTCATTGATAAGTGTCCTATATTTTTTCATTGTAGCTTCCATTTACTTTTATTAATAGAAAAATATCTGTGAAGGAGGAAAACATGAAAGCGGTAATCAGTCTGGAAGCATCCATGGATACAAGTCCAGTTGGCAGATAGGTCACAGAGGGACAGGTGTTATACCACTCTTGGAAAACAGAAGAGGATTTCTCTGATCTCCAATTCTCTGATCTTCCCTTCAGGGGAGAATCTTCCTGGGAAGGGCTTTCTAGGATATATTCAAATCAACCCAGTTAAGAAAATCTGAAATTATTCCATGTCAAGGTGGAACAGAGGTGATTAAAAGTATCTCATATACATGGCTAAAAGATATAGCCTCTTGCCCATAGTAAAACTATGACCTATGCCCTCATCCAAATACAGACTGGCACTCCAAATTCATTTCCAGAAGAATTCAGAATGTTTGAAATACCAGATGTGGATTGCTGAACAGTTGCAATTTCTGATGCATTTTGACTCAGCTGTGCATAGACAAATTCCAAAGTCAATGAAGTAGATATCCATAGATTCTTCCAGTGCCAGCTCCCTCCAGGAACATTAGAAAGCCATACTACTTTTCCATGTTCATGTTTTTCCCTATTTCTGAACTCATAGAAGGGAACACAACTCTTTAATGCCCTCAAGGAAAAGGAATGGGTCATCAGGTCAGTTCTAGAGTAAGCTGGGAAATGCATTCATCTCCTTCAGGCTAGAACTGCCATCTAAACTGAATTCACTGGATTACAACCTTGTCAGAAATCCATGATGCTTTCAGTCTGTTCTCCGGATAAACCATATCTCATTGCGACGATTGGGTATACTAGGATTCTGATATGCAGCCACCAAGTACGTTTCACGGAGCACATTATCTGTCGAGCCCAGTAACTCCCAAAGAAAGTGAATCTCTCGCAGGATTGTCTCCTCAGTAGCTGGCCCATAAAACTCCCTTTACAGAAAGTTAACAACAAAATATAAATATATTGTATTTAATGTCTTGTTCCCTTCCCATCTGTCTACCATTCACCTACCCATCTATCTATCCATCAATCAATCAGTGCATGGCTCCTAATCTTTTTCAAAGATTAGACTGGCCTAAGAAAGAGCCAGTCTCTCCACAAGATCTTTTCCCTTTTCCTTTATATAACCAGAGACATATTTTTTTTTACTTAGAAACTATTTTCCCAGGCATGCATACTTTTTTTCCTACCTAAGAATAAAAAGCAAGTTGATTCCTGCTCTTCTTAAAAGGCTGTTCGCATCTAAAGCATAGCCCAAATCCATCAGGACTCACCTGGTGATAACCTCAAGTGGTGATCTTTCTAGGATTTGGATTTCTGGATCCATGGGGAGAGGAGGATTAAGCTGAAATTCCTGAGGAAGATAATAAGCAGTGATGACTTCTTGGACCAATTCAATACCCTCCTTATTCAGGTGGATCTCATTAATCACTGGTACTGTCATCCCCAAGTGCTGGCCTGGAGAAAGATATAGGTAAAAATACCAGTTATGAAAGGTAAACCTAGGAAATCCATTCCTTGTTTTTCCAAATCCCATTAATCCTAGTCATGTAAACTTCTACATCTCCCCATGGCACTTGCTAGTACATACCTAGGGAATTCTCTTTGCAGATGTATCTTATAAGTTTCATGAAACCCAATGAGGTGCTCTGCTCATACTTGGGTTCTCCTTTGGTGATGCATGCCCATTTCCCAGCAGGGTATAGGCGTTCCTCATATGTTGCTTCCTCGCACTGAACCAAGAAGGAAGAGAAGTGATTTACTGCCAGGGGAAGAAATGTCAACAGTGTAACAAAGTTTATGAATTTTAAAATCTAGATAATTACATTATTGGAATCAACTTTGATAACTTTATAAGTGATATAAATTTTTTGGAAATGTTGATATTATGTGAATAAAAGCTGCTTTTTAACATTTAAAAAAAAATACAAATTTGGGGAAATATTTAACTATATGTAATTTAATATTCCAATACACATTACTGATATAAATGTTTTAAGTAAAATCTTGTGTGTGTTTGTGTGCACATGTGTTTGCGTATATGTATTTATCCATTTTATTGTGCATATTAAATGCAAAATATATCTTTCCTAATAATTAATTTTAATTTTCATCAGTATAAGCTGAAATTGCAAAGCACCTAAAAGTAGAGACAACTTATCTTTTGTTTTTCATTATTCCCTTTTAAAATGTTTCTGAAAAGGACATGCTTGGCAATAATCTACACTACACATTTGGTCCAGAGGAATCCCAAAAGGCACCATGTGTTCTTAATATAAACAGACTGAAGCAAAGTTAACACAGGCTACAAATATAACAGTTTTAAAAACATTGCCATCATTAAAACTGAAATAATAAACAGTAAAAAAAGCAGATTCCTGGGAAAGAGTATAATGCAACTCTTACCCACCCTCCTTTGGGCTACAATCCTAATAAATCTTTCCAAATGGTCAAGCAACCTGACAGGATTTGAATTCTGAAAATTATTAGGCTATCTTACTCTGGAATAATTTGCATGGTAAGTTATTTAGGCTGTAGTTCTCTACTGTTTTACTGAAGGTGATGAAGTTTACTTATGAGTAGAAATATAATAGGCTGTATCCTCAAAATCACATCCAAAAGACAAATTTGGTAGAAACTTAATGATGGCTAAAACCATAGTTTGGGTGAAGTCATGGACACCTAAGGAGACCATTGTATGATTTTATTCTATAATTCTTCCTCAATATATCCAAAAATACCACAGTCGCCTGTATACCTACAGTATGTTATGTTATACAGAAACAGCAGTCTATGCCTGTTAGGCAATATATATTTACATGAATATGATTGCTTACTTTCTCATGCTGTGATAAAACAGTGTAGGGCACAGGCTCTCGTACTTGGTTATGGTGAGTCATCTGTACTATTGGACCTGCCATGTCTATTGAAACAGAATATATTGGGAAAAGTTAACTTTAAGGATGAAAGCATTTGGACACAACTGCATTTCCAAATAACCTTCTACTGTACTTTTATTTATTGTGAGTATTCCACTGTGAAAAGTAGTGCACAGGTGGCTCTTCATATTTGTGGTCCTCCATTTATTATGTCTCCAACTATGCATAACGAAGTGCTTGAGACTTTGAGGGTCTGGGAATTGGGGGGAGGGGTAGTGCTAAGTTATGGAGACAGAAAAATTGCTAAAAAAAAACCCTGTGGAACAGAGTAGAAATAAGCATTCTGGACTTTGTCTATCTCATATTATCCATTCTTCTTTATTGAGTGCTGGAGTGGCAACCACGAAAGTCAAATAAAAAAACACTGGAGTTTCTTTATTCCATTCTAGAGTTCACAGCACTATTTTTCTTGGTCTTTGGTCTGCAGCAACAAAAAGCAATCTTTTCATCTTCAAAGTAATTAAAGAATAGCAGTAGTAAAGTAGTAGTAATAATTTTTAGTCTATACACTGTTTAGTGCTTATAGCTAAACATAAGACAGGTAAATAATACTGTATAGGATTATTTAGCACCAATGTTTTCTGATGACAACTCCACAGCTATGCTGATAGCTATAATTACCATTTCAAAGTAGCTGACTTAGTCATAATGGTGTTGCAAAGCAGCCTGCATTTGCCTTTTGAACTGATGTTTGCTCAGCAGGGAATCAAGTTCAAGCACTCTGCTACAAAGACAAGCCCCAGCTGCAGGATCTTAAACATGCTTTGAAGGGTAAGATCTCTTCCAATTCTTCCTCTATCAGCTGCTCCTAACAGAACTGAAGGGATTCTTCCAAGTTTGTGCTTTGAAGTCTTCACTTCACTAACAATCTATGCAAGGTTGGATATCCACTGCAATTTATCTGATTTGACAAATAAAATTGAGGAAACAACTAGATAAGATGAATAGATGACTACCTACAATGCAGTTGCAAAATGGAGCTCATCCAGCATTTGCTGATGTTTAGAAATTACTGGGTTTTTAAAATTATTTAATTATTTCATAATTATAGTGAGATTAACAAATAAAAATTAATAATAACATAATTAAAATATGTATAATTAACATGAAAGAGGGGGAAATAAAAAGATAAACTATATAGGATATTGTATTAATAATTAGCTCAGTACTATAACAAAAAATGTACTGATATCTTCTAATTTTTACAATGTATTTCAAAAATCAACAGAGAACACATTGTTTCAATCTTTAAACTTGAAACCAAAAGATAGCCGTAACAAAATAGGATCAAATCATATAAGTCAGTCCTCAAATTCTTAAAAGTGGAGGTGATGAATGCAGTGAAATAAAGAGCTGGTATTCGTGGAGAGGCTCTGAAGACTTCAAAGGCTGGCTCTTCATCATTCCTCTCCGGACAAGGAAAGAACTTAAGATCACCCACAAGTGCTCCATACAACTGCTCCTTGCAAGGAGACTGCAAGACAGAAGTCTCTTCAGCTGGTTTAGACCTCTGGGAGACAAGGGAATAGTTATCTTTTTGCTCAAACTGTGGTTGGTGCTTTTATAGTGAATTCATTACTGTACTTCTTTTTATCATCACTTTCAGAAATTGTTACTGTTTTTCAGCTATTAGGAACTTTTGGATTAAGAAGTTTTACAGCACGGAATTTCCTTCAATCCTCACAAAACAAGTTTTAAGTATAAATGTTAAGTAACGTTTAATCAGCAAAAGGTTGATTAAAATTTTGATTCTGGTAAGTTATAAATGGATCAAAGGTCTACATGAATTTGAAATAAGATTTTGCAATTATTTAATTAATACCATGGGGAATCTTTTGTTTAAAATTTTATTTTTAAAAAAGTAGATTGAAACTGAAGACTGGGCATTAGAGGAAACCAGAAGGAACTAAAGATTAGAATTAAAGGATAAGAACATTTAAAGTTGATTAATACAAAATGAAGAAAAATATTTTAACATATCTAACTGGACATGTTGAAGGATATTTTGAACAATGGTTAAGTTAATTTTAAGAGTGTCTATAGATATGCCGTGTTTAAAAGATGGAAGATAATTACTGGACAAGACTGAGACTCATCTGAAAGTGGATTTTAAAATGGCAGGCTACAAGAATGACATGACAAATAATGCTGCACTAGATATACAAAAGAAACTAGTGATGGCAATAATTAAAACATATACAAAAAATAAACCAAAAGAGTGATTTGAATAATTTTCCTATATTGGATTTACAAAAAATTGTAATGCTTTTGTTAGCATTATGGTTGTTTTTAAAGTTTTGAAGAATTTTATGAGAAGGGATGAAGAAAACAAAAAGAAAAAATAAAGTTATATTTAGAAGGAACTAAACAAAAGATCAAAATTGTTAATAGTTAAAAGAAAGAATATAAAGTTGGTTGATTTGATCAAAGTTAAAATACATAGGTTGTTATTTCTGGTAATACTTAATGGACTTTTGCTGACCAGAACCAAATGATGAGACTTTAAACATTTGTTTATAGATAAGAGGTAGGACATGGTAAAACAAGATCATTTGTTGTATAAGAGGTAGTAAATTACTAAAATTGTTTAATATTTATTGTAATGAAGAGATAATCATTTCTTTATATATTTCTTTTCTTTACTATATTTGTATAATTTATTTATTTTCTATTTTTCTATTTTTTTTCTGCACTTTCTATTTCCTTACTTCCTTGGTATCCACAAGAGAGTGGGACTTTTCATGGTTTATTCCCATTTTGTGGATTTCCTTAATACCCAACGTTTGTATTTTCAAGTTTAATATCAGTACTTGGTTTTTCTCTAGTCTATTTTTGTAATTGATTCTCAAAGCTTTTAATTAATGTCTTAAATCAGTCGTTTTCAACCTGTGGTCCACTGCGGGAGGGAAATGCAGTGTTGTCACAGAGAGTCTGCAAAAGCTTGAAGAAATGTTATGATTTAAATCTTGAGTTAAGTTTTGGTGGTCTGTGGCCACAAAAGATATTTAAAAGAGGGTCCATGGTGAAGAAAAGGATGAAAACCACTGTTTTAAATTATATATTATTATGACTTTAAATTATGACTTTAAATCAGTGTTTCTCACCTTAGCAACTTTAAGATACAAGAATTTCAAATCCAATAATTCCCCAGCCATCATCTTAAAGTCCATGCATCTTAAAGTTGGTGAAGATTGAGAAAGACTGATTTAAATGAATAGATTTTAATTGTGTTATTTACTATTTTTGTTAATTCTGGTAATCTTTTAGTAGAAATTGAGATTAAAACACTGCAAATAAATAAATTTAAATCAATATCAGTTCTTTCATACAAATTGACTGGAGGTTCAATGTATTATTATATTTCTATAGGTGAAAAATTTATACCCTTTTTCTACTTTGCAAGTACAGTATATCAATATGCAGTTAATTAAAAGTTAGATTCATATTTTTGCCTTGAGGAAGTATCACTTGATGAGTGTTGGCTACTGTTTCCCACACAGAAAACAGCCTGTTTTGTTCCGTTTCATCTTGTTCTTGTTCTTCATCCTGGATCTCATCATCCATTTCATTCAGTTCTTCAAGGGTAATTCGAGCCATATTAACACCTCAGCTTCTGCAAAAAAATAATAATACAAATTGTATTCTCTGAATTGTTCATGATAGCAAAGCAATAGTTTCATATCATTTGTAGAGAAAACACAGTATGGAGGGCAACTTCCTGCTTGCTTGTGAGATATGTAGGTGCTATAAAGGGTATTGGAACATGGAGATTAATACAGAAATACTTTTCAAAAATAAAAGAGAAACTAGTATAAATGTCAAATAGTAGAAAAGCTAAGGTGCATAGGCTAAATGAATGTTTTCAAAATCTTAGGAACCCTGACAGCCTTCTACTCAATCTTCTTGTTAAATCTAAATCCAAAATAAAAGATATGTGCCTCCTCCTTTTTCTAGGTGCCATGCTGTACAATTATTTACAAATGATTTGAGACAAAAATATACTATCTAATTTACATAGATAAATGTTCTGGATGTTCAATGTATTATTATATTTCTATGAGACCTGTTCTGTTTTATTTATGTTTTTTATAAGACTATTTTAGTCTGGACTGTCTGATTTATTGTTTTATGTTTTTATGTATTTTCCAGTTTTGTATGAACCCAGAATCAATTGAAATTGGGCAGCTAATAAATTGAGATTGGATGGATGGATGGATGGATGGATGGATGGATGGATGGATGGATGGATGGACGGACGGACGGACGATCAATCCTGGTGTGAAATGGTTGGGACACTGGGTAAATTTAGCCTGGAAAAGACAAGTGTATACAGTAATTGTTTTTAAGTGTCTGAGGTGTTATAAGGCTGAACAGAATTGCTCGAGTTGTTGAATGAGTTGTTTCAGAAGCCAGGGCAAGAAACAGTGAGTTAAAGTTTAGCTGGATATAGGAAAAATCCTTCTCACAGGTCCTGCTGCTAACCCAAGTACCAGAATAACAATAACAGAGTTGGAAGGGATCTTGGAGGTCTTCTAGTCCAACCCCCTGCTCAAGCAGGAGACTGGATAACATTCCAGACAAGTGGCTGTCCAGACTCTTCTTAAAAGCTTCCAGTGATGGAACACCTACAACTTCTGAAGGCAAGCTGTTCCACTGATTAATTGTTCTCACGGTTAGGAAAATTCTCCTTAGTTCTAGGTGGCTTCTGTTTGATTAATTTCCATCCATTGTTTCTTGTCTTGCCAACTGAAGCTTTGGAAAATAGGTTGACCCCATCTTCTTTGTGGCAGCCACTCAAATTTATTGTGCTGATTTTGATTAATTATTTCTAATTAGATTATTATTTCTTATGCTTTGGAAAATCAAGTTATAGACTTCTCATTAGTCTATTACAATTTTAGGCTATGCTCCAATGACTCTAACTATAATAGCAATAGCAGCAATAGCACTTAAGACTTACGGTATATACCACTTCACAGTGCATTACAGCCCTCTCTAAGTGATTGTAAATCAGCATATTGCCCCCAAAAATCTGATCCTTATTTTACTGACCTTGGAAGAATGGAAGGCTGAGTCAACCTTGAGCTGGTAGACTCAAACTGCCAAACTGCTGGCAGTTAGCAGTCAGAAGAATTAGCCTGCAATACTGCATTCTAACCACTGTGCAACCACTGCCATCTAGAATTAGCCAATTCTAGATGGCATTATATATTTTAATATTTCTCTCCAAAGAGATTTTCTTTTTGTGAAATATATTAAGAAGGAAATCTGTTCTTTCCTTGAAATAACTCAGGGCTCTAATAATACATTAGCTCTCTGGGATGCATTTAAGATAACCATTATGAATTCTATAATTGCTTTTGCCTCAGCAAAAGAGAAACTCAGAGTCTGTAATTTTATATAGTAACAGAAGGTGGTTAAAAATCCACATTTATTAATAACCACTAATGAATCATATCAAGCATTTACAGCAGCAAAGCCTAAATTGGAGCTTCAACACAGAATAATCTGAATACTTTGAAAAATGTTAATCAGAAAATATTGGAAATCAGTAATGAAAGCTAAAATAGTTATTGGGTTGTCATCTGAAACACATACGGAATTCAGGCCAATGATGGACAGTTATTTACTAAGAAAGAATCTCGGTTTTATGATTTTTATATTCAGTTAACAAAGGACTCCTGTAACTGAATTATTAAACTTCTGATATCACATAAAAAGGTCACTAACGTGACAGAGACATTGCAGTCTATGAAACTCGTCAAGCCCAAAGAACCAAGGATACAAGGAGCTACTTCCAAGAATTGTATTCATTGTTGCTCATCTGTAGTTAGAAATCTTGCCAGACTAAATCTGCATAACTACCCCATATATCCTGTGAACAGCTAGAGGGAGTCTGCCTTTGTTCATTCTGCATACCAAAGATTCCAACTTCTTTGTCTCTGTGCTAATAATCCCTCCTATGATTCTGGCCTTTATTCCACCATAGGCACAGAACTTTTACTGATTTATAAGCACCCATATTGTTAGAAATGCACAATCATTTAATCTTTCCATTTTCTTTTTTTTAATTTCATGAAGCTTTATATAATGCCTTGGTAAGGCCACACTTGGAATATTGCATTCAGTTTTGGTCACCACAATG
>JANHFK010002969.1:328487-355462 GCA_036250565.1 Sibynophis collaris | reverse complement strand
GATGACGTCACGCCCGGGTGGATTGAAGTTCGGGCCTTCCCCCGGTGGTTCTTGTTTCGGCGGGGGTGGGTGGGTGGTGGGGGAATGGGGATAGTCGCGGTTCCGATCGAAGCCTCCCTGGCCAAGGGGCCAGCTGGAGCGATAGGAAGAGTCGACCCATAAAGGGCAGCCGTTTTGGTTTCTTGAATCCGACGAAGAGTTTAAGGAATTAACTGGGACGCAAGAGTGTTCTAGATTTCTTTGGATTACAGTACAGTGTTTTCAAGTAAGCATAGAATCTAAAGGATAAAGTTCAGGGGAAAAGAAGAGCAAGGTGCTTTTTTTCTTTTCTTTTCTTTTTTAAAGGATAATCTGGTATAATTACCAGAGGGTGCTTTTCGGTACTTCAAAACGAGCAGTAAAACCAAATGGATCTGTAATCCATAATAGGACTTTGGCTACCAAAACCTCACCCCTATCTTACAAAAATGTTAATAACTGCTTAGATTTTGGTGCTTTCCATATTCTTTTATTTTATTGTAACCGTTTAAAAATTCAGTTGATACACTTGATCGGTATCTAATTTGTTAAAACAGTAATTGCCTAACCTCATTTTTTATTTAGTTGTAGGGACTTTCCTTAATCACAACTTGGCAAAATACAGCGAAGCAAGACCCTGTCTCAATACTGTTAACTGCATATGCAGTAGGCAAGGCCCAAAATTCTAGCAGAAACCATAACTGTAATTTGCATTATCCCTCTCATAAAACTCACAATGAATCACAGCAACATTTTAAAATTGGTTAACTAATTTAACCTATGTATGGATTGCAAGAATTCCATTAACTGCTAGATGGCACAAAGTGATAGAGAAAACCCTAACCCATTGTTGCTACCTACTAGTCATTTACACTTTTATGATTTGGATAAGATAGATTTAGCTAGGGTGAAATTATTTTTATATATTCAACAATGTGAAATCACAGCTGCATGTTCTTTAGCTAGTGTTAGCCTTCATACACATTAAGTTCTTCCCAATAAGTTAAGATACTGTAATATATCAACTTAGTATATTTGCGGATCCATGCTGCTTGGAAAGTTTGTCAATGCACAGATTTTCTAAATTCAGTCCAAGTTCTTTTGATATGGCACCCAGTGAACCAATAACTAGGATCATTGCAGCTGGTTTATGTCATTGACTTTCAACTTCATTCTTCAGATGCTTTGTGATCTTGTCTTCTAATATTCCCTGGTATTGCTACATCAACTATACATACTTACTTCAACAACAGTTAAATCTGGTGTTATGTACCAAGATTTAATCTTTTTGTATTTAGAAGTTCCACAGTATTTTAATCTGCTCATTTTTGACAAGTTTTTCAACTCTGCCTTCCCAATTATTCACTACTAGCAGATAATTTTTATAGCTGTACGGGTGAATCATTTTGGCAAGTGATGTGGTTGTTTATAATCAGTTTGTGTAATCTTGCATTAGCTGAGTATATGACTACTATTTCTTCTGCTTCTTTGAACAATCTACACTTTGAATTATTTGATGACTTTTAAGTTTTGGCTTTGATTGTATTAGTTCAAATACCTGACTCTTTAGCAGCCAAAATCAAGCCTTTTTTTAATGTAATGTTTCTGTGGTAAGCCATTGTTGGATTTTATCCATTTTCCCTTTTTTTGTAGAAATTGACATACAATGCTTTTCCTTACCAGCAATTTATTCATATTTTTAATTACGTTTTTTCAGTATTTATGTTTTGTTTCCTGCACATTCAGTAAGTTCCAATTTTTAACTTACATCAGTGCTTGTTCTTGGGTGTTTTGATATAATCAGTCAATGCCTGTGTTTCTTCTTCAACAGTTTGACTTGAAGTATACTTCTACTTCCATTTCTGCATGGAAAGTATAATCTATCAATATCACTACGGAGATATAATGCATAGTGAATAGTCATTTGCTTTCTTGTTTTTGAGTCCAAATTATCCAATTTACCTAGTGTTCAATTAATAATTCCAGCAGGGTATCATATCCAGGTATGGCCCAGGTATTAATAGCATTGATAGTGCTTCCACTATTCAAGTTTGTCTTTAGCAATTTTCTCACTCTTTGGATGTATTGTTTACTAATCACATTTTTAATTTGTCCATCCTTGATGTTATCCAACTGCCAAAAGCCCTAAAGAGCAGTGGTGGAAATCCTGCCAGTTCTGTCTGGCTCACGCTTGCCAGCAGCAGCGCATGGTTCAGTGAAGTGGTAGTGGCGGCAGCGTGAAGCTCCGCTCACCCACCCGGATGTCATTACTTCCTGGTTTTTAACCCTCTGCGCAAAGCCTTCTGTGCATGCGCAGAGGGTCAAAAATTGGATGGGACGATGGCGCATGCACACTTCTGAACTGGTAGGGAAGGTAAGTAGATTTCACCCCTGCTAAAGAGGCTTTAAAATGATGGCTCCTGATAGTTCAAAATGTCCATTTGGCATTTAAATTCTATTACTATTACTATTCATGTTTTACCCTGACTTATTACTATTGTAGCACCTATCTAAACAAATTCCATTGCTATATCTGTGTTAAAAATTCTTACAGTATTTGTCAATGACCAGATTTCAATTTCTGGTTTTCCATAAAGCTTCAGATTATCATTATTATTATATATGCAACAATATGAAATCATTGCTGCTCATTCTTTAGCTGATGTTGGCTTTCATTTGCATTGATTTCTTCCCCAGGACCTAAGATATCATATTCTCTTGGTGTAATATATACACAGAGTATATATGTAATTGTAATTGACAGATAACAGTCAATGCAGAGTTATTATTATGGCTGGTCAAAGTCACATGTGTTATTATCATTTGATTTTTATCTCACCTTTTAAATATGCATTTTGGTCAAATCAAGGCAGTAAACCTCCCGTTTTCCCCACAACATTCCTATGAGATGGGTCGCACTGAGTGACTGGCCAAAAGTCACTTCTCATATAGGTATAATTATGGCTTGTGTTCGACAGTGCAGAATTTTATTTTTGCTCTTTTCCTTAAGATAATGGTAATGTGTCCTCACTTTTCTCTGCTACAATTATGACTGTCTTTGGGTGCTCAGTACTGCTCTTTCTCTTGTTCTATTTTCATAGTTGTTACTCAGTGAAGATAGAATTCCAAGACAAATGAAATGACCTGGAAACATCTGGCAAGTTTGTTTCTTGTGATCATTTTATTAAATTAAAACAACAACAATCAGAAGTAAATTAAGAATAACGTATATCCATTGCTTTGTACAACCATTGTTCATTTGAAGACAGACACAACTAATGAGTCAAGATGCAGACAGGCTTGTAGAAAGGAGAGTGAATATATACTTAATCTCTGTAGAATCTACGTTGCCTCTTCATGCTTCAACTTTATCCCTTACACAAAGTAATTTCCCACAAAACTGAACTAGTCAACTTCCTGCCTGCTTCAGAAATTCAGAAGCAACTATTCTGATTTGGAAAGGTATTCATCATAAAAGGTGGAGGATGAAGATAAGGGTTGTTAGAGTGCAAACATAAATTCAACTAAATCCTATCAAAGTCAAGCCTAGAGGTAGGCACTGAAGGAATAAATCAGGCATGACAATCCAGCTGGAGATGTACTTCTCCCCAGCAGTACTGTGTAGTGGAAATGTAGCTCTTCTTAAGAGAGAGCTATGTCTTTGCACTTCAGAGAGCCAATACTTCATGTAAGAGCTCTTGGAGCACATTCTGTGCAATCATCAAAACACAACTTGGAAAGTGCATTCAGCCAGGGTGCAAAGTCCATGACAAATTACTGAAGAGAGCTTCCTTATCTCATCTGGCAGTGGCTCCACATTAGTTAGTACCATCCAGGATTAGAGCTCTATCAACACATAGCTACTCATCAACATGAGAAAATGGTAACTTGTGAAGAAGTTGCAACTGAAATATCCAAATAATAAGAGAAGCAGGTAATATCTGAGATGGCAACAGGGTAGACTCAGTTAGAGGCGTGAGAGGAAAGATCCATACTGCTTGCACTGAAGCCTCTACTCTCAGCTCGAAGAATTTGAGAACCCTGAAAAACAAATTTTTATGATTTTGAATCTGTCAATCTGCACAAGTCTGTCTCCCAGTGTGCATTAAAAATGATCTAGTGCATGCTCAAATTTATATCCAGAAAAGTATATTAGACTGTAAATCCTGCATTTCACAAAAATGGTAAAGGAAAAAATCCTTGCTTCACAATGTCATATCATCCCGAATCATCATTCATTTTATACAACATAATCCTAGGACGTAGGTGGCTGTCAGCAGTAAAAACGATTTTTTAAAAAGGTAGGGAAAAAAACCAAACCTAAAACCTCCCAGTGTCCCCAACCACAACGCATTTCCACATATCCACAAGGCATGTTTCTGAGTCCAGCCTCACATTTGGAGAAAAACCCAAATCTAATTTTCAGAAAGATGGGTGGTCTGTTAGATCTCAGAAGAGGGTGTTCCAAAGGACAGGGATGGCTATAAAGAAGACACATTGCCTAGATCCCCCTACATGGCAACATTTAAGGGAAAGGACCCGGAGCATAGCTACTCTAGTGGGGCATGGTCTTGCAAATAATTTGACCTTGTATCATTCAGGGCTTTAAAAATGATGATCGGCAACCTGAATTGCACTTCAGGAACAGTGAGAATTTAACATCCATGAAGCAACATTTCTGAATGTTCTTCAAGAGTAGCCCCATGTAAACCATGTTGCAATAAACCAGAAAAGATCTGAACAAAAGATATGAATTTTTGAGATAAGTTCCTTTCTCCTCTTTCCCTGTGTTATGCATGCATACTTCATTCCCTATGTTTTATTTTACATATTCCTCTAGCATTATGCCATAATCCAGAATACAACAGCTCTTTTGAGGAGGAGGATGGCAGCTTTTCAAACTACTATGGTTATCATCTCAGAAAGAATCACTTGGAAATGTGTCCACAAATTCATTCATTTTATAATTGTATCTGGAAAAGGGGAACATCAAAGCAAATTATATGAAGAAATGAAATACGAAGAAATGTTCACGAATAAAAACCACATCCAGCCTTAACTGAACATGTCTCCCTTTTATATCCATTTTCTTCCCTATTCTTTCTCACTCTGGGGTTAGCAGGACAATAATGCAAAAAGTATTCATTGTTACTATTTAGGAAATAAGGTAAATAATGCTCTTACCTGGAAAGTATCCTCACTAGATTTATTCAGGTAGTTCAACGAAACAGCTCGTTTCATGCTAATAAAGTAAGGAGAAAGAAATCTATTTTTACTGTGCTGTCTCCAGAGTTACCTTTGCTTTGATCCAGATTAATATTAAATAAGCAAAAAATTAAAACTTGGTTTAGTGAAAGGGAAAAATCAGAAGAGAATATTCAAGATTACATGTCTAAAGCTGAAAATTGATTTCTTGATTGTATCAATAAAAATTTGGAACTGTATCTTTATTAATACTTGAAATGAATGAATTTATGGTGATTTAGAAGCTATCATCATCTTATCAGAAAAGACTTAGAGAAATATGATCTTCTCAATAGACATGCTGGGATAATCATGATGGTGGAAATATTGTAATTTAATCCATCTAAAGAATATTGAGATTGAAAAAGGTACCTTAAACAATGGCAAATGGGAACTAAGAATGGTGATGCCATTTTCTATAGAATGGTATCACCATTGTTAAAAAAAAACATTGGATCTATCTGGTGCATAGTTTCATCATGTCATGTCTTTAAGCAAGGACACATTGAGAAGTCTCAGAAATGTCCCTTTGCTTAATAAATCTAAAACATTCTATCACAGCATAAAAGTTAAAGCACTGCAATCAGCCTTTCATCTATTACGATATAAACTATCTAGAATTGTTAGATTATGTATCATACAAATACATTAAGTAGAAATTAAAGTTGTTTTTATTGCCAATTAAAGATGAGTTATGCAGTCCATGGTAAGGAAAGGGGCAGGTCTGACAGGCAACAGATACATATAAGCCCAAGAAGTGCCTCCTACTTAGTACTACGTGGGTCTAATGGGCCATTCCCTTGAAGTTTCTTGACCAGAATTTCACTGCTTCTTCTTAACACATCTCGAATCTTTCCTAGCGAACCAGTGCGTTGAAGAGCACCAGTACCGTCCTGGAAAGGAAGATAAAAATATGACAAGAGATGGTGGATGAAGCCTTCGTATTCCAGAATATAGAATTCCAAGTTAGACTATAGTAATAGCAATATAATGATAGTTTTGCCTTTAAAAAAAAATAGGAAGCAATCCTACCAAACAAATAAAGGTATACATCTCAGTTTTTATTAAATTCTAAATTAGTTTATATACTGTAAAGCATGATTATACCAAGTGTTTAAATAGGAAATGCACTTTTCAGTACTTCCTCATAAAAAGTCCCTCCACTTAAAACCAATGGACAAATTGCGCAATCCTTTTTTTCTGCTTTTTGTGTTGGAATTGTTTTCTTCCCTTTTAAGACAATATTTTTTTAAATGTGATTTCTTCCAATAACCTGAAATACAATTAGCTAAAGATTTTCTCCTTTGACTCTACTGGATGGATAATGTGGTCTTCAGATTTGCATACCGGTATGCTCTTTTAAAGAGAGCTTCATCCCACATACATCTGTAGGGGAGTGATGTGTTTATATGCTTCTGTTAATATAAATTTATCCTGGGGGAAGGGGAAACAGAGATAGCTTTAAGGTCAGTAAAGAAATTTATGTTTATATATGTATGTGTATGTGAGAGTTTTCTGAAAGTAAAAACAAGGTCACAAAAATGTAAGGCTATACAAGATAAAATTTGTATCCTACTCCAGAAATATATGATTTTCAAGCACCCAGATTCCTAGTGAGATGCTACAGCCAGCCAGTTTGAACTTAAATCAAACAGGTGTAATCTAGGTCTGTATACATCTGTGGAGATCCTCAGTTATCCAGGTGATGTTTGTCCCAAAGGTGCTTTTTCCAGAGGCAACTTGACTTCTGCTTTTTCTTTGAAGACATTTCATTTTCTCATCCAAGAAGCTTCTTCAGCTCTGACTGGATGGTGGGGAATGGAAGGATTTATATTCCTTGCAGACAGCTGGTCATTTGCATTCTTTTAAAGAGTCACTTATGCCACTTGGAGGTTTATGTGTGTCCTCAGGGACACATGAGTATTGCAAATGGGTGTAGAATTTTCTTGGCTGCAAAGTTTTCTGCCCTGTGTCCCTTCACTGTTGAAGACAGGCGCAGGCTGTTGGCTTGGATGAGAAGCAAAATGTCTTAAAAGAAAAAATTAAAAAGTCCAGTTGCCTCTTTGCTTCAAGTTATTTAAACTATCTCTATTTCAATTATTAGTTTCTTTTGCTGGTATCTAATGGTTGATACAAAATATTTCAACACTTCATACAAAAACAACATGCTATCTTAAGTGGTTTTCAAAGGGATTTACCAGAGCAGAGAATAAGACTGTCAATGGCTATGAGTCATTATATTGTATATTGCCATCATTGGGCAACATTAGTTGCTAGGGAACACCATCAGGAAGAAACTGTTGTGCTCATACCCCAAATCTTAGTATTAGATAACCAGGAATGTTAAGAAATAGGATGTGAGACTAGATTTTGTCAGTTCCAATGTATTTTCATTTTATATTACTTTTCTACATCCTATACAATACGTTTATGTTACTTTTCTATACCATATACTATACGTTTTGTTTCACTTTTTCTCTGTGGTTTCATGAAGGCTGAACATATATCTTGTAGTGGAAAAGACAGGAAGTATTCTAGATTTTTAGATCTAGTAATCAATTTCCAACTGAGAGAAGATGAAGTTTCTATTCTTTCCCAAAAGATTCCTTACACCTCATGTCAAAAGTGAGCAGCAATCTCATTTCTGTGAATACCAATATATACAGCACATGGATTTTTCCTTCGGATCTATGAGGTTTCTGGTCCCATTTGATTTTTAATTAAAACTATTAATTAAAAGATGCAAAACATGGGCTTTCAGCTTCAACTTTATTTCCAAGAATGCCTCTGAACACACATAGGTATCTTTTTCCAGGATAGTAAAAAAAAAAAAAAAAAAGTATGCATGAGTCCACTCCAAACAAAAATAAAATGTAAACTCTGTGATAAGAACCATGAAGGACAAGAGAGAGAAGGGGAGCACATTCATTTGCTAGCTTTTCCATGATAGATATTTATGGCAGACTTATTTTGTGAAAACTCAAATTCAAAGTATTTGAATTTGCTTTTAA
This sequence comes from Sibynophis collaris, assembly GCA_036250565.1. Lineage (NCBI taxonomy): Eukaryota > Metazoa > Chordata > Lepidosauria > Squamata > Sibynophiidae > Sibynophis > Sibynophis collaris. Next base: position 347,189 of record JANHFK010002969.1, on the reverse strand, counting down.
AATGCTATGTACCTACCAGCCCAATAAGACAGTCCACCTCTGTGTTATGAAGAGAACTTGTCTTCTTTAATTCTAATATTGCACCCTTATTAAGCTAAATTGACCACATCTTCCAAGTCCTGAAGTGAAAATAGTAAGACTTCTCAAAATAAAAATCTCTGTTCAGAATGAAGAGATTCTTCGGTATACACTATCTCCTTCCAGAATATCAAGGGAAGCTAAATGCTTCTAAAACAAGTTTCTCTCTCTTGAATTTTAAAAAGTAAGCATGCCACATCAGTCCTGTTCTTGGTGTTTGTCTTGATTGCATAGAAGACTATGAGCTGGGGATAGACTCAGGCCGCTATACTTTTACAATTAACTTTTTAAACACTCTGTTCTCAGTACTGGAAAAACAAATTCATAGTCATTAGCTGAAACTGGAGAATTATGCTATATTATAGATTAATGTAAGAGATCATTGGTTTCACATAATCTTTTTGATTCTAGAGCTCATGCCCATGTCATACTATGGCATGAGTCAAGCATAAGGAATGCTGAGAGTTGTGGTTTGACATCTAAAAGACCAGTGATTCCCTGTGATCGGTGTGTGCTTAGCAGTATACAATGAAAGAATTAATACATGTAAACAGCTGGGGGCAATATCAATGTGAAGATCATTTGGATTCCGGTAGGCTTACATGGGGATGATGAGGCATCAGTAATAATTTATTATTTAAGGGGGGGGGTTATCCCACCTTTGCTAAGTTTGTAAGTAACTCAAGGTGGTAAAACATAACTAATAGTCCTCCTCCCCCTTTTCCCACAACTCTGTGAGGTGAGATGGGCTGAGAGACATTGGTCCAAAGTCACCGATGTGGCTTTCATGCCTAAGGCAGGACAAGAACTCAGTTTCCTGCTTTCTATCCCAGTGCTTTAACCATTAGACCAGACTGGCTCTCATGGCAATTATTGCCCAGAATACTTTAATCTTTTCAATTTGATACACTGTTCCAACATATATTCTAATAGTCCAGAATGTGGGAAAAACACCAAATTACAAATGACTACTGTTCTGGTAGGAATATACGCTAATGGATCCTAGTTGCCTGGCTCATGTTGGATCCTGTTGGAATTACAGCAGCAACAGCTATGAATAGGCTTAAACTAATCGGTACAGTTAACCGTTCAAATCAGAAGCTCCTGAGAGAGATGAGATTGGCTAGGCTCACATATGTCTATGTGAACCCCGTCCCAGTCTATGGTTTATTCATTCAACCAAGGCACAGCACAGCATATAAACTTGGCCACGGAATTCACAAAGACAGTGTGATCTATTTCATCTGTGTTGTTTCATTTAAAAAGGCACCCCATTACTTGAGCTTTTGCAGCACATACCACTTAACAAATATCAGTTGTGCAGAATTATAGTTTGTGCTTGGAGAGGTGTTTACATGAAAAAAAGATATTTACAGATATTCCATCCAGTTTATATGCTACCAAATGCATTCCATACAAAATAACTCTTCCTGACTAAATGTTGATACTTTGATGAAGCAACAATGTAGCTGTATAATTAATCATAGCTAAGCTGCATGGTTTAGATGAGGTCTTTATTCCTCAACATTTTAATGCACTGGAAAGATTCAAATATTTTTGTATGCCACCCAGAGCCATGTGCAATGGGAGGCTGTGTAAATTGTACAAATACATTTCCACATTTTTAGCAGATTGTATTTCACATCAACTATGCATCTCTTAAAAATATGTTTTATATTTTTATATCCCAGACGCGTGATGTGTGAAACAAAAATTGGAGTTTTGAAAACCCTTTTCTTCTGAAAATATTGGCTTGTTTCTGTTGAATTAATGTGAATAGGTACAGGCATTCTATAATATTTGGGAAAACACAGCAGAGTGTCAAACTGGTGGCCCGCAGGGCCGGATGCATCACGCGCAGGCCATGCGCACCCCAGCTCCACAAAGGCAAAAAACGTGATACATCACAATACGGCATGTGACGCGATCGAGTTTGGCACCCATGTTCTACAGAGATGAGCAGTAACCTTATGGGATATAGCCTGAGTATTGTATAGCTTTTAAAGACTCTAGTGTCAAAATACTGTTTTCTAAATGTTCTCCATTGTTTGGAATGCAAAGGAGCATTGTAGAGGGAAGAAAAAGATGCTAAGAAAATGATTTCTACCCAAAAATGTGTTCATATGAGCCCTGTGAATCAAGGTTCAGTTTTAGGGTATTTTTTAACTTTTTACCTGCTACGGGATATTTTTTTCTTTTTGCTGCTGTATGCATACAGATTTAGAGACCCAGTTTCGTATGGTGGTTAAAGCACCAGGCTAGGTACCAGGACATTGTGAATTCTAGTTCTGCCTTAGGCGCAAAGGCAGCTGGGTGATCTTGGGCCAGTCTCTCTCTGTTCTAGGAAGAAGGCAAACCACTGCCAAAAACCTTGCCAAGCCCATGTAGTCACCAGGAGTCAAAAACTTAGTTGAACCCTAAAAAAAAAAGACTAATCAAATGGACCAGATAATGAAAGGCTACAGGAGATATTTGTTGCGTGACAAAAAAATTAGGATTCCTTTTTATTTAGACTGATTTCATCCTCTGCAGTTGAAATAGATGGTGTTCTTAATATATCAGAAAGACAGTACAATTGGTACATATCTAGACATAAACATTTTGGCAAGTAGGACTCTCAAGGAAAAAGCGAGGTGTTTTACTGCATGGGACAAATGCTTTATTCAGAATTAAAGAGACTTCTGAAGCCTTGCCTACTTTCTTAATAAAATTAACCTAGGTGTAGCTTTCACAGGGAAGCTACTTGTTTTGAAATAAGACTGAAGAAAGCGGTCATGGAAAATAGCATCTATGTTTTGATCCTGTCAGCTTGTTTCCAACACTAATCATCATACAAAGATTACATATTTGACCTTAGGTAGTGATGTGTATTGCTTGATAAAAATACATATGTGTTTTAGCAACTGCAATGATCAATCTAAAGTGATCATAGATGTAAAGGCAACCTATTGTTGTATAGCTATTATATTCCTAAAATAAGATGTAGATCAGTTCTAAAACACACTGATTGATTAAAAGTGGTCGGTTCACAAAAAATACAGTTAGTCCTCGACTTATGACCACAATTGATCCCACAATTTCTGTTGTTAAGTGAGAATTTGTTAAGTAATTTTTGCCCCATTTTACAACTGTTCTCGCCACGGTTGTTAAGTGAATTATTGCAGTTGTTAAGTTAGTAACCCAATTGTTAAGTGAATCTTGCTTCCCCATTGACTTTGCTTGTCAAAAGATTGCAAAAAGTGATCACATAATCTTGAGACACAGCAACTGTCATAAGTATGAACCAGTTGCCAAGCATCTGATCACATGATCATGGGGATGCTACAAAGGTTGTAACTGTGAAAAATGGTCATAAGTCACTTTTTTCAGTTTTAAATGAACTATTGTAAGTCGAAGACAACCTGTAATTCAAGAATAACCTTCCCAACTTCATATTCTTCAGATGTGTTACTACATATCCCAAATCCTCAATCAAAATTGCCAAATATGATAGTGATTATAATAGTACACTCCATGAAGAAATCACACCAAAGAAGGCTCAGTTAAGTGACTGCAAATGTTTGATAAATTTCTTTCTTTGTTTGATACCATTAGATAAATGCTTAAAATTTCTCTCATACAATTAGGTGATTACTTGAAATTTATTTCAACGGACACCCACAACCAACCTTAACAGAGTTATATTAGTTCTACTGGTGACTGCTACAGTTACCATTTAATAAATAAGACTATGCATACATATATACATCATACAAACCAGCTGCACTATTCCTTTTAGAGTAAGCAATATCATGTAAATTGCAGAAAAGGAGTAAGAAATAGGATGCCAAATGAAAAAAAATTAAAAAATGAAACAATTCAAACTTGTTTATACAACCAGCATCCACTATGCTTTTCCATACTGTTCCATTCTTGCAAACTATGCTTGCATCTATCACATCAATAACCAATTCTTGCGCTGCCTTTTATTCGTTAAAATTCTCATCTCTCTCTTTTGTAGGATCTCAGAATCATTCTGGAGCTCGATGGCGTTTTAAAAAATTAACAACTCCATACAATCACTCATTCCTTGGACTCCCCCTTTGCTTGGCCCACTTCCTTCCTACATTTGATTTGTAACTCGGTACTCATTTTCCACATGAACCACTGAACCATCTCAACATACTATTTTCATACTGGCTACTCTCTGTTGAGAAAGGGAATCCACTTCCCTTCGCATTCATTGACTGAAGCTTCTCTTGTTTTACAGCAGACATCTTGTACAGCTGTTTCCACTTCACATTCTTGACTGAAGCTTTTCTTGTTTTACAGCAGATATCTTGTATGGCTGTTTCCACTATAGTCAACTCATAGGTTTCCCCAGCATACCTAACTCACTTCCACATAATGAAATGGGCAGAAGCACATTGTTATACTCAATTGTTTTTGCTCCTTTCAGCAAATTTTCATTCCTTGAAACAGACTACACACTATCTACTACTCTTCTAAATGTATTTATATGTCTTAAAATTTCTCCACTTATTTTCCCATCTTAATAACAATTATAACAAAGTGTAAAGGTTCATCTACTTGCTCTAGTTTCCCCCCACTTGTGTTTAACTTGACTGTTACACATCTCAGATTTATAGAAAACTGCATTTTAGATGGAATTAGACATTTTGGAAGAAAAAGATCTATCTGGCTTTTACATACAAATCTCTTAATTATAAAAGTTAGATGTACAGTTGTATTTTTACATAATTTCCCAATTATAAATGCTAGGAGAAAATAAACATTAGCCTGTGCATTATTGCTAGGATTTGATTTGCTGTGGAAAGAAGCAGAACAAGAAGTTTGGGGATACAATATAGTCAACTTCCTGATTCCGATACCTTCCAAATGTATTGGGTGTAAGCTTCCAGAAGCTGTAGCAAGCAGAATCACAGATTACCTAAGTATCTGGGAACTCAAAGTCCAACATATCTGGACTTTAGGAAGGCAAGATGGATATGTAGAAAAGGGCATGTGATTTATGTTATTGTCTCTTGAAGGGCTGTTTAGCAGCATTTTCTCCTAGAAAACAACAACCTCAAACCCTAAAAACATCCTTCACAGATACAGCTTTCAAAAAACACATCTTTTTAAACTTTCTGTGTTTCCTTTCAGTTTAGAAAGTTATTAAATTCTAAGCTACTCTATATAAGCAATGGCTCTCTTCTAAGGGAGGTTCATCTCTCTGCACCATTGCAAACCTGTTTTCTGATCTTCTAGTGAACAAAAAAGGAAAAAACCCAGATGATTTGTAGTGTATAGTAATGTAAATATTTGTGTTTGATAAAAATGAATTGGTTTAAAAAAACAAAAACAGCATATGGAAAAGAGGCACAAGGAAGCAAAGGTTCAGGTCCTTCTTCTGCCTTTAATCAGAGGTAAATAAGTTCACAGCGACAAAGAAAGTACCATGTAGGTCTCAAAGGCAGAGAGTAGAACACAGAATTTCAGCCCCTCCTAGTCAGTGCGATAAAAAGACTTGCAGATAGGCCATTGCAACACAGAAAGTCGAGCGGGAATGAGAGAGCTGGTCACATTTTATGAGGAAGATGCAAGAGCAGCATGTGGGTTCACCTCCAGGGGCTTCTTCATTGTATCATCAGATACCGTTTCTTCTTGGGCAAGGCAGAGTCATAACAGCCAATGAAAGTAGGGGAGGATTTTTAGTAACAGATACAATTATTGCCCACCTCAGCCATACGGTAAGAGAGAAGCTGCCCGGATTCAGATATACTTGAACTTTCTTTCCTGAAGGACGTAGCCAAAAGCACAAAGGTTTCCTCACAGCTCCACAAAATTTCCCAAAGGAGTTGCATAAAAAATATTTCAAATTGCCCTGTGGCAAAACTCCACCTGAGTACAACCCTCCTGGGTTGAATGAATGGTCTGCTTTGTTGCTCCTCCAGCAGGCATGGGTACTTCAAAAAGCCACACAAAATCATCATGCCATACTTTTATTATTCAGTTCCATTTTCCAGCACTCAGCTTCAAAAACTGTCTTATCTAACTCCTAGCCTAATTTGTAAACTCAGCTAATATTTTCTTACTTTCAGAAACCAGCTGTATTCACAAAGATATTAACCTACATTAACCCCCTCCCCCGTCACATGCACACAGCCTAAAACTATGGTATGATCAGCAGATAGGCTGAAAAAAAGTCTTCCCTCACATATGCTTGCCCTGGAGATGGATTAAAGTATCAGGCTATCCCTCAGAAATGACCCCCCACACACATATTTAGCACCAATGTAAATAATAAAGAAATTCACTATCTTAGAAACTAGATTCATAGCCTAAAAATCTTAACATCCAGTTTTCTCTGGGTGAAAGAGAAGGCTTCTTTCAATATATCCCCAGATCTCTAAAACGGTTGCTTTCCTATTTTGCTATATAGAACATGTCACTACTTTGTTCAGATTGGGATATCATCAGGTTTTTTTTCCCTTTCTCAACAATTTTAGATTGGTGCATCCTGTTTGTATTTTGGAGTCGTATCCCCACCCTATAAAAATATTATAGCATAATTCCTGAGAGAATCGGCCTTTTTCCCCTGCCCAGAACCCCTGTCTTAGCTCACTCTATGGCAACATGCTCATCCAAAGACAACTTCTACCAGGGTGGTAATCCCAGAATCTGGGAGGAAACATTTAAATGTAGTTGGATTTATTTGTAAGAAAACACAAACAGGAAGGCACTATCTACCGAAAATCCATCTCTACTAGAGCCTTTCTTCTGTAAAATTCCTCCAGAGCTCAATCTCAGTGGGCCAACCTATTCCCACTTTAAAACTTCTGCCTTCTATTGTCTTTGCTCCTTGTTCTTGCATGCAAGACTCCTTGCTTCATCATTCTCTTACAGAACGTGCAAATTCCTACTTTCTTTTCTGCTCACTTGACATGCTTCTAAATAAGCAGCAGCTATAGTGCTACATTACCATTTAATACACCAATCTTCTATGACATGTGCTTGCTTTGTGGCATTTGGCTGGGACCACACATGCAATGCAGTTAAAAATTTACATTAATGAGAATAAATTTGGAGATGAAACTCCATCAACTATCCCACCCCTCTTGTTCTGTGGGCAGAACAGTAAATAAAAAGTGGCAGTCTGGCCATCTTTTTCAGCAATTTCTATTCCTTCTATGAGAAAGGAACTGTGGGAGAAAAAATATTCCCAAGGTTGCGATATTAGAGAAACATTTTCTTGTGAAATGCTAGCATTCTGAAGTGTAACAAGCAAAGCAAGTGCAGACTGTGATTAATCAATCAAAGACTTAATGTTAGTTCTCTGAATGCCACCTTCTACATGCTTTTGTTTATCCTATTTTCATTTCTGTGAAAGCAAGATTTTAGAGAGAAGGCACAGCTCAAGCTTTTGTCTCTAATCCTTTTACATCCATTTACATAAAGGGCCTCAGATACTAAAGAATACAGATAAACTGTTTCTGTATCTTTCTTTATGGGTCTCTGGACTTAAATACTGCATAAGGTAGAAACCAGGCTTGTACAATAGCAGCAGTGGACATTGAAACCATTTTGCCATCAATTAAGAGCATGATTTATTCAGCCCATTTATCCTTATCTACAATTTAAAGATGGGACCTGGGGAAAGATATTAGGGCGTTTGTTTCTGTCCCTTAATTCTGTACTTTGTTCCATGGAAGCAAGAGGAAGAAAAGGGAAGCAGCATGAAAGATCAGGAAGGGGCATATTGTTCAAATGAAGGCAGCAAAATGGGAAGGCAAGTTATAGGAAGATGGGCAAATGTGAATGCAGTGTCCCCAGAGTAGGGAACAAGGTCACTCTCAAACATCAACCTCTTCCCCCCTGGTTAAGGTACAGGAAAGAGAACAAAGGAAGCCATAGGGAATCCTGGAAAAGTCCTGTTCTGGCAGACAAAGGAAGTGGGAAGAGGCCACCTTGTAGAGTTTCTTCCTGTTCTCTTCCTGATTGGTGCTGTAGTAGAGCCGTGTGCAGCCAGTTGAATATTCTTCTGCTGTGTTCCTTGATGCTCACTTTGGATGGAAGGTTGGTTTGGGATGGGTGTGGAGTCCTTGACGAGGAAAGCAGGAACAGTGGAAGGAGGGGAATGGTTTGGAAGAAAAAGTCGAAAGAAGTTGCACAAGCATCCAGATGATTGTGTTGGAAGGGAGGGGGGAGAAGTCTCAGGAGGCATTTAAGCCTAGTGCACAGAAAGGAGAAAGACACAATGTACAAGGCCACGGTGAGGATGCATAGTATCCTGAAGAGTGACAGCGAGGGAATAGAGCTATATGTTAACAGTACAGACAAGGAGGTCAAAGAATTATGGAGGGATAGAAAATCGTATAGAAGATCTTAACAGAGGATTTACAAATCCCTTTAGCTAATGTGAAAAAATGCTTTGAAATTTTCAAAATACAAACTTTGTTTGGTTATGCTTTTGGGTAGAAACACCACTATTTGACCAGCACAATTTTGGGTAAGAATTAAATCTATTTAATTACAAGGTCCAATGCACAGCATGGCCATATAAGGGAAGGCTCCTTCATTTATTCCATGGTCCCACTGCTTCAACCAATCTAATATGGTATGGAAGAGGTAGAAGAGAAAAGAAAGAAAATTAGTGGCAAATAATAAAAGGATATAAAATGTATTTCTCAGAAAAGAACCCATCTCCACAATCTCAGCAACTAAAATGGATAATTTGGCATAGGAAAAAAATTGTATTCAAGTAAGAAAAAGAAACCCAGGCATATTCTACACAAGCAGCATTATGAAAAAATGCTGTTTCAGACAACAAAAATTCTACCAAAACTGGTAGAATTAGACCTTCAAATGCCAGGAAGAGGAGAAAAATTATGCAGAGGAATGAAAAGAAGATCTCTCCACACCAGCAACCTGAAAGTCCTATATAGTCTTGATGCATGTGTAGCGTATGCCTTAAGTTACTTCTCTAAAATAATACAATCTAGACTGAGGTCACCTTAAAATGCTAGTGAAATGTGAGTTGGGTGGCTTTCCATATTCAAATAAGAATACAGCACAGGAGAAGAATGTTAATTAACATTTTGCCTTGGAATGATTCCTAAATAAAAATAATCTTCCGGAGCAGTTATTGTTTGCTAACATTTTAATTCAAACATACATGAACACTGGGAAAATGCAGTGCATGAAAGGCTGATTATTAACATAAATGTTTAATGGGTTTAATGATTAAGGTCACATAATTTATTTGTTTCCTCTTTTATGTTCTGCTTATTATATGGGAAGATATTTTTAGCAACACAAATAGAACCTTTCTCCTAGCCACAGTAGGCCAATGTATAGGTTGTGAGATTTGCTTTTTGCTTCCTGAAAGAGCATCCTACTCCCAAACAAAGCAATACAGGAAAAAAAAACCTTGAACAATAAGTATTCATTAGCAAAATGAAGTTGGAGATGATAAATTGGCACTAATACGTAACAGTTTGCTTCTTGGCAAATGGCAACTTCATTAAGCATAATAGGATCGTTCCTGTGGGGTAAGCTGTCAGAATAGGGCAAAAGGAGCTCTTTGCATACATGAAATGGCATAATATTATTATTATTATTATTGTTCAAATATTAAATTGTTATATTATTATATTGTTTTATCTAGCTCATAAATATCTGGTTCTAGATTTCAGTTATTTAATGAATACATCGGGAGTTGGGCCTTACACTTTCATGCATTAAAATCTTCCTCAGACTGTTGGAAAATATAGGCAAGGGTTGGTAGGATTCAATTATTTTAACTCTGAGAATATCAATAAAATTTGAACCAGAGAAGCTGGGAAAAAAGAATAGGATGCCAATATAAGAGTTTCATAAGTGTAAATCTAACTGTACAAGGAACAGACAGGACAAACAAGTGAGAGATTAAGATTAAATTCAAACCTACAGCCTGAGGTATAAAAACTAATGTCTTTATACAGTATTTTAAATATCATGGGCTTATGGGAAAAGTAAGTCAGAATTTAAAAATTCCTATAATTAAAACTACTGCGTTGTAATGATAGAGAGTCATTTGTCCACGCTGACTCATGACCACACTATAACTTCTGCTGGTGCTGAACATTCTGGGAAATACTCAAATTACTGGAGGCAGTGCTATAGGATCTCAGCATTTTGCTATTCCAGTTAAAAAGTGTGATTACAGGAAATGCATTTTAGGGGTGACTGGAAAGAATGAGAAAGATTTCTTTGGGGCAGTTTTCTCATCTCTGTAAAGAATCTTGATAAGCTTTCAAAAAAAACAACAACCCAGGTTTTCTAAACATGGTTTGAAAATAATTGGATTAGAGGCAGATACATAAAAGGAACTTTTTAAATTCCTCTTGAAGACTTGGGAGAGTTTGGAAACAGTTTAAACATATTTGTGCATTGTATGGATAAGATAGCAGATCGTTTTTAGATGTCGCAGGCCATAATATAGCATAGATATATCTCATATGATGCTGCTACCCTTCCATTTGAGGGAATGTTCTAGCATATCCATAGCCTTATCATCCTTTGAGGCTCAATCTAAACAAGAAGCTTTGAAATGAGGATTCCTGGATCGAGATTATAACCTCTGCAGCAAATAAAGTGGCCAAGAACATGGAATGGACACTTCATTCATTGAAGTAAAGAGGAAATTATCATCTGAAACTACTTGCTTTTTTACTAGGGATGATATCTACCCTGAATCCTGAAAAAAGCAAACTATAAAAGATGGATGCAGATAATCCTTCTTTACTCAAGCATATAATAACTAAGATGAATGACACTAAGCAGACAATGGACACTAATAAAAGATTCAAGAAATGTAACATTTAAAGAAGAGAGTAGTTCAAAACTGTTATCTAAACTTTATATATAAATTGTATATTTTGTGTACCCTGGGGCAAATAAAACACTGGTTTTTCAGTTTGAAGATAACTACCAATACTACCTTAGCCTCACCAGTATTTATGATATTGTCCTGTACTTCCTATTTATTTATTTATTTATTTAATTTATTTATCAAATTTAGAGACCATCCTTTTCCTCACACTTTTATCAGAAAAATGAACTGAAAGAAGAAAATATTATACACCTGCATTTAAATGTTTTCAAAGATCTTAGAATAAGGGAAAACTAAAACTGGTTCATCCAGTTTTATATATGGGTAATATATATCATGTAGGTTTTCAGTCTAATTGGAAAGTACCCTTCATAAAGAAACCAAAGGATAAGTCTTTAGGGTCTGGAATGTCATATACTGCTGTTTTGCATACTTCAAGGAGGCTCAGGTAGTCTTTACAGCAAATTTTAAAAATGTGTTTCTGCTAGGTACAATCCACAATCAAGACTGCAAGATGCCCAGATGCTGATTGGCTGTCATGGCAATTTGCTTATGATAGATGGGGAATGGAGAAGCACATGCAGGTAAGGGATCAGTAGAGTAGAGTGTGAAGAGTTAAGGAGCAATCAAGCAAGTGTTTGTTAGTATGACCAAAGCACAGAAACAATGAATGGTCCATTACTTCCCCTCCCAAAATTATTTGAGACCAAATTATTTGCTGCTCAATCTATCTTAGAATAAAACATAGAAAAAACATATCAAAGGTGGTAACATGTGGTTAATGCCTATGCTTTCCTCCCAAATCAGGTTTTTGGTTCCAAAATGTTAATCAAAACATCCATCTCTGAATTTTTAGGGTTGAACAGACTTTGGGGGGAGAGAAAAGTAGTAAACAAATTTAGTTATGCTTTTCATCAAAAACCTAGTTTTATACAGATTGATTTTTTTTTCAATCAAAATCTGGCTTCCTCCTTTATGAACTGAGTATAATATTACAACACTGGAAGTGAAACAATTATTTTTCAAGGACTGAAAACTTTTTGTGATATATTCTGAGCCAGCTCAATAGTCTTCCTTACTCGGTTTTGCAACATTTTGCTGTAATGAAAGAAGCTAATTATCACACTAGAAAGGGCAGCAAAGAAGGGTAAAGGAGAGTGACATCTACTTTAGCACCTGTTCTCCTATAACAAATGCACAAAAGTGTTTCTCCATGTGTATAGCTTATGTATCAATGAGTATATGAATAAGATACAGGTAGCCTTTTGCTATTTTGAAAAAAATAAAATTTGACCCATTCATTCTACCCCTTCTCAATATCCTTCAACCATTCATGCATACATCTACAAACAATGCTGGCCCTACCCCTGTACCAATTTCCTAAAGTATCACCCTATCACTTAAAGTATTACCCTATCTGTGATCCAGGCCGAACTATAAGTACTTCCTCAGACATTAAAATTATCTCTATCACTTCTTTCACTTTCCTCCCCATTCCTTACTGTGAAACCATAGTACAGAAGATCAAAGTGCCTAAGATTAGTTGCTTTTGTTCTTTCATTGTCATCATCATCATCTTCTAAATACTCAGCACTTCTGAATTATTGGGGAAAAATCCCACAGAGAAACTAGGCAGGGCCTTTCTTGATTCTACCGAAGTGGCAATAAGAGGAATGGGCAGAGATCATGCAGAAGAATGAATGGAGGTGGGCATGCCAGGACAGGCTATCAGCTCCCTGAGATGCCAGGGGGAAGCACAGAATTCAGGAAGTTACTTTCCCCTGTCTCTCTTGGCTGGATTAGGTGGCTCTTGATGGTGGACTTGTACTTACCCCATTCCATTCCACGCCCATACTCACTTCCTCATTACCATCTGTGGTATTCTCATATTTGATGCTGCCCCCCAGGCTGTCTCGGCTCCTCCTCCTCTCAGAGCCATCACCCTCTTTGAGAATTTCCACCACTTTAGTCTGGTTAATGGGGTCAATACCCTGCAAGGGAAAAACAACAATAAGAAAGCAATAATACTTTGGACATGATTTTGACAACAAAACAAAGAAGATTTTCTGAGAGTTTGGAGAGAACAAAGAGAGCCAATTTGGAAAGAAGCCAAACCAGCTGGGTGTGACTGCGGCTAGTCACTTTCTCTTAGTGTGAGGGAGAGGCAATGACAAACCACTTCTAAAAAACTTTGCCAAGAAAACTACAGGGACTTGTCCAGGCAGTCTCTGAAAATCAGGTCTGACTGAATGGAAAAAAAGAAGAGAGAAAGGCTACAGTCTATTTTCTGGTCATTGTGGATTATTGAATATTCTGCAGCAAAAGAAAGGCTACTATTCTTCAAGGAAATGTTGCTGAACTAAAGCTCGATTTAACAAGGAAGGATTAAAGTACATCCAAGTTATGTGCACTTGTGTATAGCTGTTTTAATCTTGTTTTAACATTTGTTTTTTAAAGCTGTAGTTGTCATTACTTACTGTTATGTCCAAAACTGAGAAATAAGAATAGCTTCTAAAAAAGGGATACTGGAAAAGAGTTTAAATTTAAGTTGTTTCCTGGCTTGTTTTGGAAGTCATTAAAGGTAATGATGTTAATTGATGTTTATTTTCCCATGTAGAATAAAAAATGAAGCAAAAAGAAAAGGGGAAGTTTTGGGCTATATGTGAAACTTGTACATATCTGGGCTTACTAAACCTATTTAATCCAAAAATGAACATAATGTGTGGAAATTGTTGTAATCATTGCAGTATGTATAATCTTTTAAAAAAGAGTCTGCTTTGAAAAAATATAAATGGGGAAAAATCATAATATTGATTTTTGCACATTAAGAATTCCATTTCAGAAAATCTCCCTTGGAATATATAGAGGTCAGTTGATATCCTGGAAATATAGGAAATGACCATCAAGAAGAAGAATAGGCAGTATCTAACCAGCTGCAAAATAACATTACAGCATCAATGAGGCTCTTCATATCATATCCACAAGAGAGATGTCTTATTTTGATAGGCATTTGGAGCTAAGGATTTTAGTGTTTTATTTTGAGGTTCTTAATTGCTATTGCAGTTTTTAGCTTTATGAAAGTTAGTAGATTCCCTATTTCATAGTGTTTTATGCTATTCTTATTTTACATTTTATTCCTATTTATTATAAATTGCTCAAAGTTTAGAGACAAAGGTAGAAAACAGAGAAAGAAGGCTTCTCTCAATGTTAGTGTACACCAGTTACCAGACTATTTCTCTGCCAAGCTGGTTTCTTTCAAACCAGCCAAAAAACAACAACAACAAAATAGTCATTGAGCAGACAACTTTGTCAATGCTCTGTGATTTTTGCTGACTAAAGGGAAGAACTGCTATTAAGTTAAGCAGCTGCAACTTTCCAGGAAAAAGAAGATCACACTAACTACATTTAACCATACCACTGTGGTTATTATTAAGAAAATCTCTAATAGCATTTTACAGTTACAATTTCACAGCATTTCAGACTCTTTCAAGATGCTTTGAAGATACCATTCAAATCTGAATTATTCAGCCTTCCTTCCTTCCTTCCCTCCTTTCTTCCTTCCTTCCTCCCTCCCTCCCTGCTGGATTCCCACAAGACTTTTGAATTATTCAGCCCACAAGACTTTTGAATTATTCAGCCTTCCTTCCCTCCTTCCTTCCGTCGTCCCTCCCTCACTGCTGGATTCCCACAAGACTTTTGGTAGTTTCACAAGAATACAAACAAAAAATAAAATATCCAAGATTCAATATGATTATTTTTTTAATTCACAAAAGTATAGAAAAAATCAATCCAGAAAAGCAGGCACCAAGTCCGAAATGCTCAATGGAAAAAAATGGTTTTCAACTGCTCTGAAAGGTGACAACAATTAGGGCTAATCTAATTTCCACTTTTGATTCAAGATTATACATATAAACGCAACTTTTATTTTATTTTCTCTAGAATTTCTATTAAATTGAGGGTACAATAACTTTTATTTGAAAGACTACCTGTTCTCCACTTTGCACAATGCCAGCATTTTTTCTGGGTCACTATTGGCTTTACCTGTCTCCTAGAACGCAGCGCACACTCTTCTAAAGTTTCTGCAGCCTCCAGTTTGCCCTGACGTCTGTATAACGCACCCAAGTTCCGCAGAGTGGTGTTCACTGTAGGGCTGAGGGGCATTCAAGAAAAAGTGCAAAACTGAAATTAACAATCATTCTTTACCTTTGGAGTAACTTGATCACTAAAGCCCAAGTTATATTTGACGAATGAATATGCCAGTCTATAGAGCTCCTACAATTATATTATTTTCATTGAAGACAAAATGTAATACAGAATGCATGTAAGCTTATATGTAGTGAGGGTAGTACAATGGCAGCATCTTTTCCTGCACCCAAATAGCTGCCCGGGCAATCACTTTTGTTCTGTGGAAACAAGATGTGAGGTTGATGTTTGCAAAAATTAAGAATTACCATGATAATTGTATTTAAGGGACATCATACAATTCCATCACATCCCCAGCCTACTTGTGGGGAGTTCACTGATGATATGGTTCGTGAAGTGGTCAGGAGGGGATCTATTGAGCTCCTACTGACTACGTAAGATTACTGTGGTCACCCTGCCCCATTGCTTAGGTACTGGACATTTATTTCAGCTTGGGCTACAAGAGGCACTAAGCACGTGGCATTCATAGAGCAGACCTGTCATAGTTTATTTTTTTGGTCAAACAAAATCACAAACAATCTGATCTGTTGGGAAGTCATAAAAGTCATGTGTATGGAGAGAAGTTAGAAGGAGCTCCATCTCAAATGATTTTTTAATTTTTTTTAATACATAAGAGAGCAACAGTCCTATATTAAAAAAAAACACCCCTCCCAATATGGCTAGTCAGTATAATATAGGAAAGGCATGACGCGAAGTAGAATGAAGAAGAATGCATGCGGCCTGTCCTAAGAGGAATTTTTTACACTCCTTTTGAACTCAGGATTCTCTGATTCAAATGGCCTTACAAAGCAGTTCCTCCCCCCCCAACCCAGCTCTGAATCAGAAGGATTTAAACCCATGCATGCATGTCAAAAAGGATATACCAGACAGGCAGCACCTGAAAGGGGTGGGGGAAGGATTGGGTTGAGGACAAAGGCTAC
Organism: Sibynophis collaris; assembly: GCA_036250565.1. Taxonomy (NCBI): domain Eukaryota; kingdom Metazoa; phylum Chordata; class Lepidosauria; order Squamata; family Sibynophiidae; genus Sibynophis; species Sibynophis collaris. The sequence goes on along the minus strand of JANHFK010002969.1, from coordinate 331,133 downwards.
TCTATAAAGCAGCTTTACTGGGTATCCTTTGTCATTCCCCCTCCCCCACCTTTCAGTCATTTGCAGACAAATGAAATAGGGCATTCCCATCCTTGTGAACCTGTAAAATGTTTTTACCCACCTTCACATTTCTTGTCACCTTTGCACATTCCTTTGGTGAACACATGTGAAACTCACAAAGGATTCTGTAACCTCTACATGAACCATAAACTGAATAACAAAAAAGATTTAGAAACATAAGCAAATACCACGCCTTACCTGCTGACCTTGCAGGCCTTGTACCAGCCACCGTACTCTGCATAGGGGATGTTTTCTCCATGTTTACTCTGAAAGAGAATTTGGCAAGAGGGAAACATTTCTTAGAACAATCGAAGTCAAGAGCGAGAGTTTCTGTTTCTGTTTGCATGCATGAGAGAAATATAAAACAATAATGCACTTGTTTAACACTTGGCAAAAATATAGACTTCTCTAACTTTCCAGCTATAAGGAGAAGTCTTTCCTTTTCTAGAGTCTTCTGCTGTGCTGGACTTCACCTTTCATAAGCATGGTTGGCAATTATGGGAATTGAGATCTAACACATATGAAAGAAATCAGATTGAGGATCATGCTAATAGACTCATACAAGTATGATAGTATAAATATACCCGAGGATGACCTCAGAAGAAAAAAGTTATCTGCAGGTTAGCTCTCATATGACTTGACCAAGTAGATAAGGAACATCTTCCTGACATACTTAGTGCTCCACAGCAAGAGTTCCTAGGCATCTTAATCCCAAATGGTATGAAAGCATTTTCCATTCTTCAGGTCAGTATGGCTGGATATAAATATCTCCCCAGATTTCCTATGAGATACTACGAATATTGATTTGTAGCAAAGTTCCAATTATGAAAACAGACAAAGTTAAAAAAAGGTATGGCAAAGAATTTTATCATTAAGCTCATGTATTATAGGAATGCATTTGAGAGCAGAGACATGGCCTAACAAAAGTTTCCTGCCCTTAAATTAATAGATTGTGTGACATAAATTGGTATTTAAAACAAAGATAGTTCTCTTAGCTTCTGCATATAAAACATTTATGCTCAGAGACATATCCAGTTGGTTGAGAAACTTGTGGGATTATAGGCTAAAGACACAGCTTCATGTTAAGTGTGAACTCTGGGCATAAGAATCCTGTCATGCAACTTTCCACTAAATTATGCCTGAATCAGACAGTAATTGTACCATTAGCATTTTCTGAAAGGACTCCAATTCAGTCATCAATTCCATAGTTTACAACTTTGATTTTCAGAATGCCCCCAGGCAAGGTGATTCCCTAATAACTGGATGGTTCTAAACCTGTTAAGAGTAATGCTGAAATGTCAAATGTATTGGGCAGATAAATTAGAAACACAGGTAGTTGCCATATAGTTTTATCTAGCTCAGTTATTGACTACAGTTGTTCATGTATGGAATTGCTAGGGACTGGATTTGGGATGTTATGTTATATATGTATTCTGACATGCATGTATTATGAAAATATAATCAGGTTTTGCCAGGAAGCCTACATGTCAAATTCCATTTTTGAACTCTGCCTCAAGCCCAACAGGAACAGGACCCCGGTAGTTCATAATATGTCCTCCCAATTGCTGGGACAAAAAAAATTAATGAAGAGTGGACGTTACCTTTATTGTGTCATGTTTTTTGTCATTTAAAGCCTGCAATTAACTCTATATATGTTTTACTTTGCTGCTTTCTGAGTCTTCAGGACAGGAAAAATATTTAATCCAGAATCAAATATTTTATTTTGATGATATATAACATATTAATATTTTTATGTACACACAATTTAAATAAGTTCTCACATATTTCGCTCATAAAATAACTTGATTTTCAGCCACTTCTCTGTAGGCTAAGCAGTATAGCGGCAAAGGCAGATCAGTGCCTGTATATTACTGCACAGGACACCAAAATATATTTGCAACTCGATATATGCTATTAAAAAATTTCCAGGATAGATTGGAGGGAAAGGAATTTGAGGAAAAAGAACTATGGTTATCAACAATACTTCAGCCTTATTCATTCCTGATTTGGGACACAAGATCAGAACATTGCACAGAGAACATTGCATAAGGCAAGGAGCTGACACCCATATATTTTTGCAATACAAATAATTTTTCTCCTCAGTTGATTTCTGTTCTCCATCTTAGTAGCTTCACAATACCAACAATCATCCAAGATTATAAATGTAATAATTACAGTTATCTCCCCAAAAAATTTTTTATGTATGACTCAGAACCAGAGCAAATTAAGGACTGTATGATTAAATGGATACAGAATCTACACAGAGTAATTCATATGTAACAATGGGAATTCCAATGGGGAAAAGTACAGTACGTTTACTGAATAATAGAGAAACTGGTATAGGGCAGTGTTGGCAAACCTTTTCGGCACAGAGTGCCGAAACAGGAGTGCATGCGCACATGCCAGAAACCAGAGGAGCAGCCGCCCAGTGTGCATGCACATGCTGGGAAGATGATCTTCTGGTTTCCGGCATGTGCATCAGCCACCTGGTCTTCCAGTTTTGGGTGCATACAAAAAACAGATGGCCGGTGCACATGTGTGCACTGGAAACCGAAAGATCATCTTCCCAGTGTGCACATGCGCACC
>JANHFK010002969.1:311820-322314 GCA_036250565.1 Sibynophis collaris | reverse complement strand
TATTGCCTAGCACCTTGTAAGCCGCCCTGAGTCTTCGGAGAAGGGCGGGATATAAATCAAATTAAAAAAAAAAAATAATAAAAAAAAAATGCCTCTTATAGGGACATTTACTCCATTAGTGGTTGGTCAGATTCCCTTCCTTGTGGTTTATTTATTAGGTTGGTTTGTGTGTGTGTGTGTGTGTGTGTGTATGTATGTATATATATATATAAGCAGTTTTCTTCAATCTGGTGCCCTCTAGATATATTGTTTCAATCATCCTCAATTACCATGACTAAAATGTGGATTAGCCTGGGAATTAGAAGAATTGATCAGGCAATGACACAATTACTGTTCAGTTTCTATATATTCGGATCCTCCTTCTTGAAGTAAAAGAAATAATAGCCACTTACTGCGGGGTGATCTTTGCCAAGAGTTTTCTCTCTAATAGACAATGCGTCATTTAGAAGGTGAGCTGCTTCTTTATATTTATTTTGATCCCTACAACAAAATGTTAGATACAGATACTGTTTAAAAGTAGAGGGACAACAATTTATATAAACGTGACACAAACACAGGGAGACTACATTGCACAGACATAACATCCCGTATTACTAGAGGTTGCCACAATAGGGATTGGCTACACCAACCTCCCTCATACTCCCTCTTTCATTTCTGTTCCTGACGTGCTGTTCCATTTCCACAAACAGGAGATACCTTCTACCTATCTATTCCTCACCTATATACTAAGGCCAAGATGTTGAGCATGGTGGCGACATCAGGGTGATCGTGTCCTGAAGTCTTCTCCAAGTCTTCCAGGGCCTGCTTGCAAAGAGGCACAGCCACCTCGTAGCGTCCCTGTGATGCATATTGGATCACCAGATTATGTAGTGTGCGCAAGCGTGCTGGGATCTCATAACCACCTTGCTGAGCAGCTGCTACAGCACTGCTGTGTTGATGAGGCACTGCAAATACATATCACATCAATAAATAAAGAAGCACAGCATGCAATGCTATATTATGGTTTATTCATGCAAATAACAATTGTCACTCCATTGTATCTTTTAATTTTTCAATCAGATGGAATATTTGGAGGAAGTCAAGTTCAATAGCAGTTCATACAGTATTTGTGTGTGGTCTCCCCATAAGAAGAGTGAAAGAATAAAACTTACATCCTTGTCCCTGATCTTCTTCCTCATTGGGAAACAAGTCATCCAAAGAATCCTTTGTAGAATCACCTTCCTTCTCCTCCTGAAATGTTAATATAGAAAAGCACCAACAGAAAGGGGTAGAGAGAAATTAATATGCATATGCATTAGTACTGCAAGGTTTTTATGCCTGACACTGATGCAAATGATAAAATCGCCCTGAGTCCTGCAAAGGAGAAGGGCGGTATATAAATTAAAATAAACTAAATAAACTAAAATGTTATTTTTCTCAGGATGATAATTCAAGATAATAATTACAAGGGTAGGTGACCTGTGCCTGTCATAGGCAGTAGAGGCAAATTCAAAGTAGTAGATAGGAACTCTGAAAAAGCTATTACTAGCTTATTTTGTACGCAGAAACTTCCAATAAGCACAGATTTTCTACCCTATAGATTCTCACCGTTGGTGATACATCTTCATCATATTTCTTCAGCTGGTTCATGAATTCCAAGTGTTTTTTTTCTTCTTCAAGCTGTGCCACAGTTTGTTCACTGCGCTGCAACTTCTGCTGAGTGTTTGCTAGTTCGTCTCGTAGCCACTGGTTCTCCTGGCAGAGCCTCCGCACCTGGGCCCGCAATTTCTGCTTTTCAGACTCCACAGCATTCAGATGGTTTGACAGAGCCATCATGACCTGGTCCAAGAGAAGAAAGGAAAAACGTCTGTTTTGAGAAATGTGTTTTTTTTTACAAACTTCCAAATCTTAGAGGAAAAGAAAATGTACACACCAAACAGAATTCTAAGACTTGTAGGAAAATTAGTGAGTATATTTCTTATGGTCTTGGAACAAGCCAGAGGTAGAATTGAACAAAGAACTGGGTTTTAAGCATTACAAAATAATGAAAGTTTGGACTATAAACCAGTGTTGTGTAACATAAACCATCTTAAGATGCCTGTTCCCTTTTTTTTTTTTTTTTTTTGTAAAAAGAGAGAAGAACAATGTTTCCAGAAAGGAGGAAAGGGAACAACAAATATAATTGGATATTTCATCTCATTCATATCAGCTTTGTAAGCCATGCATTGTACATGAGTAGCTAAAGGTGTGTCATCTACATTTGCAAAGGCTAAACCTCTGATATACTGATGTCCTTAATTTGAATAGGTACATATATCTGCTATTCTGAACAATTAATCCAATTTTTCCTAAATCAAGAGAGAAAAGAAGCCAATGCTTGGGCAGATGGGCAAAAAGTGGAAACTCAAATAAGTCCTCTCTGCTCATAATCAAGTGTCAATTACAGATTTCAATTCTAGCCATATACCTATTCAATTTCAATCCTATCCATGCAATCATAAAACTAAAAACCAGCACTCAGAAGATACAGTATTTACAAATATGTTCTGTGCCTACTAGTTTGACTGTTCTGCACTTCATAGACAAAAAGTATGCTTTTGTTTATGTTTTTACTTACTATGCATGTCTGCTCTAGACAGTGTATTTGAATCTTTATCTTTGTCTGTCTGTGTTTGGTTGCTTTTTTTGATTCATGTACAAAATGTAGCTCACCTGAGCTTCTCCAAGTCCCAACTCAATCATCTCCACTGACTTGCGCAGCAGGTTGGCTTTTTCGTGAACTAGATTGGCTTCTTCATCCTTCTTCAGACACTTGATCGTCTCCAGTAGGCTATGCAAGATCGAGTTATGCTCATTTTTAAGGGCCTCCAGCCCTTGCATCACCAGCTTAGTGTTGGAGATAATCTCTTCTTGGCTTAGCTTGTCCATTTTCTCCTCCCTGGGGTACACCATTGTGGACATAATCTTTCAATATTACCTCCATTTAAGGAAGAAAAACAAAGGAGTTAGTACAGACCACAGGTTACTTAAATAACAGATTCTGAAAGATTGAACCAACAAAGTGATATTGTGAATAAAGATCTTATTTTCATTTGAAAAGTGGAAATGAAGGAAATTCCCACCATATTTGAAGACTGCACATCCTTGTAAAAATGGCAATATGGTACATAGCATATTACTGGGAAGACCAGATGGAGGTAAAGATGGCAGTTACATCAAAATTGTCATTCTCTTACCGCCCCCGTAATCCTAGTAATCTAGAAGGTTGATTTAACTGTCATTTTAAAAATATAGGAGAAACGATAAGGAATTAAGACTTCCTTTCCAGTGATTAGAGATCCAGAATGAACAAACAGGAATAGGAACGAATGTTTCCAGTAAAATAACAGAAAGTATAGGGATTTTTTAAATTTTTGTTTGCAATCTCTACATTAGAGAACCTTTCTGAGATTAAGTAAATAGAAGTACAATTTAGGGGAGAAAGAGGAGGAAGAGGAGAAGTAGCAGTGGTGGTGGTCTTCATCCTTATACCACAGCCAAAAACAATCAGGAAAATTACTCACTGAGGAGCGGAAATTTTGAAGGCAAATGCTTAGCATTAGGATTTGTAATAGTTAATTGTTCAACATGCTTAAAAATAAAATGATCCTGCTTCCAATCTAGACTCTGTCATTAACACGCATCTTTATGAACACCTTTGAAAAACATAATTGCTAGGTCTTACTACAAAATAACAGGGTTTTTAAAATTATTATCCATGTGACAGCATATTTAACTCTATTTATATATACCTAAAATCTAAAGCAAGCTGGAAGGAGAGTGACACAAGGAAAACAACCCGGAAACATAACATTCAATAAATAAAAGCTGGTAAACTTTCACAAACACACAATACAATGTATGAATTTTATCAAGCTATGCAAATAAAGTTTGCAAATGAAGATTCAAAGGAGAGGATTACAGGCACTGCAGGGAAAAGCGTTGATCAGTCTCACCAAGCCTTCTATTCTTTGTTATTAAAATCACAAACAAATCAGATTTCTTTTCCTCTGCCAAGCCATTGCCCAGTTTAGTGAAAAACACATAACAATTATCCAGGTCAAACCCCAGGCTGATCGATTCATCCACACCCTAAAGAAAAGACACTCCAACACACAAAGCACCTACATATTTTAGCAAGGAACTTACCTCATAACAGTGGTTGGAGCAACCTGCCCCGGTTGCTGCAGATACAAAGGGGACAACTTGGGCCACGTGATCCGTTGGCAGCAGGCCAAGCTATTACTGAGCGCAGACGGACCAGTAAGGAGGAGAAAAGGAGAAGAAAGAGGGAGATATCAGCAGATCTGCCTTTGTTCTCCGGTAGTCCCACCTCTGTGTGTTCAGGGTTCTTTGCTAGGCAACAGCCACCGCCCCCTCGTGGGAGGGACCAACAGGAAATCCCCCTCAACAATAACAAACCCAACCCACATAAGAATAATTGGAGCCCCCCTAGCACAGTTGCCTGCTGTTCAGAAGAGGGGCAGAGCAATTCTATAAGGAAGTGGATGAAGGTACTCTGGGTATTTTTTTTTTCCCAAGAGGAAGAAAGGTGCATGTGTAATTCTCTGTGAGTGCTCATAAAAATGAACCTGCATGACATTTTGAGGAAAGAAGAAAAACAACTTCTTTGGTGAAAGAGGAATACTGATGGGATTCATACAAGCAACCAAAGTAGCTTAAAATGTAAATAAAAACTAAGCAATCATGTTAAGCCTTCATATAATTTATTTGTTTAGAAACAGCTTGTTATAGGAACACAGTAACCATAGGTTGTTAGCCTGGTGGTTCCGGGTTCAGAATGCTGCATGTAACAGCCTATGAGTGCTACTGTAATTTCCCTAGGAATCTTCCATGTACAACACGGAACGACATTCAAATTAACAGCTGAATTTGTTATATGAGAACAATGACACCCAATCTTAACTGAGCTACTGTGGATACATTTGCATTTTGAGGATATGGCACTTTCCTAAATTAGATGTCATTGGACTGATGGGGGAGGGATTTGGGCATTCCAAAAGTACATGTCACAGTGGCCATGGATAATCACAAAGCAGACATCTGCCAGAAGGCAAACTGCTGAGGTTTTTACTTCTCAATATCCCATCTGGCTGCTCTTCCTGCAAAATGCTTTCTAACACTCCAGCTTACTTTATATATATATATATTTTAGAATCAAACACAGCAGTGGGTGTTAGTCACCCATCGTGTTTATTTTCCAAGAATACTTAAGGGACCCTATAGGCAGCCTATTCTTGGAACTGAAAATTATGCTGGGTGTTGTTTTGTGACGAACCTTTAGAAGCTGACTACCTTTACAATAAATTGGAAATTCTAAACAAGTTAGGAAAAACATGCAGAGCATGGCTTCTGTAAACCTCTCCAGCCCCTTAAGAAAACTCTTATCTATTCTGGCTCACATTGTGAGAGGAGGACAGTGTTTAACAATGAAGCAATCAGAAGCCTTGCAAGTTAATGTCCAAATGCCTCTCTCACAGGGACACATTGGGAATTTTTTTCTGATTTTTTTTTTCTCCACAGACCCTGATTGGATCCAGCCTTGGGTGAAATGCAGTTACCTTCACTACCAGTTCGCAAATATGAGCGTGTGCGCCTCAGAGGGTCAAAAATGGGATGGGATGACATCCAGGTGGGTGGGCGGAGGCCTGACGCCCTTTGCGTAATTTATTTTCAATGTTCCATTTGGGTAGGAAACAGTAAAAAAAAAAAAAAGGCACAAAACTTTTGGTTTAATGCCAATGCAGGTATCTATGCATTATCCATATATTTCCATCTCATATTCTAAAAAATAGGAAATCATCTATTGTACATTTTTCTCTTCCTCCTAGCATTTTTTGGGAGGCTCCTAAAAGCAAGCTGAAAGTATTCTAGCAGAACCTAATATGAATGTCTGCAAAATGTCTGCAACCTACTCTGACATTTTGTTTTAAATTCTCTCAGCCCTAGGAAGCGGACAATGGAAAACTATTCCTAAAAAATGTTGCAAAGAAAACTGCAGGGACGTGCCCAAGAATTGGACATGATTGAATGGGTGGGAAAGTTTTATAGTTTTATTATTTTAACTAATTGTAATGTATTTATTTTTAAAATCTCTTCTTGTAAGGCTTACTGATAATCTGAATGATCTGGATACATGTGACGTTCATCTTTTCTTAATACTCAATGAATCATATTAAAATAGGCTTATCATATCACTATTGCACAATCCAGTCAAACAAAATGTTTACCGATCCTTTTTAAATAATGAACTAGTCTATACATGTTTCAATAAAGGTTATTTGAATTCCAATTTAGTTCTGCACCCTTGGGCTATCAATTCCTATGATTAAAACATAGGTATGGAAAGGGGAAAAGATATGTTCACATTTTGTGAAGCGGATTATATAATATATGTCCTCCATCCTTATTTCTATACATATGTTGGCTAGGGAAGAATCATCAAAATAAAATAGAGAAGTAGTAATGTATACAACTTAGCGTGCAAAGTTTTTGAGATTCCCTCATCAGTTGCAGTTCTATTTGAAGCCTTAATAACTATAATTCACACCCTGATTGCCACATGCTTAGAATCTAGGAATGCACTTTACATGGAGATACTCTGATAATTAATTAGAAACCATAGTTGGTACAGAATGAGATAGCCAACATGCTAACAGGTTAAGACGTACTATGTAAGCATAAATCTATTCTCTAGTGACTAATCACTCCAATGAATGCCAGTAGACCTTGAAGTCCAAGCAAGTGCTGTTTTTGACCTATAAAACTCATTTCCAGGGTGTCTTAGAGCAGAGTTCCCCAACCTTTCTGGCTTTGCGGACTGGCTGGGGGCGGGGGGCAGAGGGGATAGTTCTGTGTGAGCGGTGGCCAAGCGCATGCCCGGGCAGTATCCATTTGCACAAGTGGTGGGCACATGTGCATTCATCAGAAGCTGATATTATAGTCACAGTGAAACTCAAAACTCAAAGAATTGTAACAAGTTGTATTGTTCCAGGAAGATAAAGTGGCCACCATAAGTGGACTCGTACTTTAAAGCAGATATTATACAGCGAACAGATAATGCAAGACCATTTTCTACCATTGCTAGTCATGTCTATGCATCCTAATGCAAAGCACGTTTTACTTCTTACCAATTTGTTTACTTTTACAGCAACTGTTCCCTTTTGCTTGTCTTGGGGTACTATTAGTACAACTACATCCTTATCCACTAATGAAGCTACTAAAAGATTCAAAACTTTGTTTAGTCTATTCCAGCTTAATATTTGAAGTTGCCAAAAAAAGCTAGTTTAATCATGCATACTTTTCTGCCACCATTAGCTGTTCCACTTTTTGATTCCTGCAAAATGCTCCATTTATTTTCACTGTAAAAGTAAGTTAAGCCCTCTAGGTACTTGTCAAAAAGAATGGACAGCCTCTTATTTTTGTCCAATAGCTCTCAATGCTGAAATATTCACCCAAGAGCATCTCATTGTATATCAGACTTGTTTTCCATAAAAATATCCTTGAACAAAATGATGCTTCAGGAGCTGCAAGGTAATAAATATTTATAGAAAAGAGGCAAAACAAAACAGGGCAGCAATTGCTGATCTGAGTTCCTTCCCCACCAGAGACAGAATTACTATCCACAGGGTGATTCACCTCTACAGCACCAATAGCAGTAGGAAACATATGAAAATAGACTGCCAAGAAACAGTGGATGTTGTCCTATATGCCCAGATAAATTCCTATACTAATCTCTATGATAGCAAGGAAAACTAAGGGAGCAGAAATCAGCATCCTTTTAGGCTGCCCATCCTGTATCTACCATCAAGTTCATCCTTGCTTCTTTACAGCTATCTTCCTTTCTTCCAGCAGAGGCCATTTATAGTTCTTTAAAGCCTACTTCAGTATGTTATTCAATGCTCCATTCATCAAGAATCTCATTACCAAACAAGTACTTTGAGCAGAAACAACAACCTTTCAGGGATCTATTTGGGATTGTAATCAGTCTTTGTATATAGCAGAGTTCCCCACATGATGCCTTTCACCCATTGTTTGGATACTTCCGTCAGTACAATTGTTTATCCCTTGATGTATAGAGTCTTTCTTTACCTGCATCTAACCACAGGCCTTGGCAATTTCTGTTTTCTAATATGTCTTCATTATGATGCTTTTGCCTCTTTCTCATCCCTGTGTTAAAGTAACATTTATCCAAGGCAGCATCATTTCCTTTATCATCCATTATCTTGTAATTTCATGGAATCTGAATTAAAGAACCTGAAGATTGTTGTGTGAATCAATTTGCAAGCAAAATCAGCTTTTGGTCAATATCTAAAACTAAACAGAGGCAGAAAAGAGACATTCTATGAAAACATTTTTGAATATTTTGAATTTCAGATGAAGATCTGTTCCTTGGACCATTGAGATTTGAAAAAAGGAACATGCTCTTAAGCATAATGTCCTTGCAAGAATTATCCTTGACAGAACAATTCCCACAAGACACTTTGCTGCTAATCTGTCATGCTTCGGTTAGAAGAGATGCTATTACTCCTAGAATATTTAAACTGTAGTCCTACTATTTCTTTTATGTGATATTTTAATTATTTTTATCAGTTACTCTGCTAAGTTCCTTGTGGTTTTGTGAGAAAATTATTTCCCGTCTTTCAGATGTTACAGTAATGTCTTTTTAATTGCAATACAATCTAGACCTGCTTCTAGTCATAGTTCTATCTCTGCCTATCATGAGAAGATCTTCCACCTTCTTATAAAGCAAGGTCTTATTTTCCCTTATTTTTCTTGTTAAAATCATGAACTAAAAAGAAATCCATGAAGCCTCAGTCTCAAATCTGAAGGCATGACAAGACCAAGACACACATATATCAGTCTTCTACTGCTATCACTTTCTAACCTATAAGCACATCTTCTGGTGATATGCAGGGTTATAATATATTTTGGACCTTGATGAAATATAGGCACAACCAAAGCTTTAAGAAGTTGAAGGCAGAGCTAGACTTTGCTCCAAGTAGTAGATCGGTTACTATAACATCCAAGTATAAGACAGCCTTGATGGTTAGTTATATGAATTGAGTGGAAATGCAAGACTTACTTTAATGCTGAGTAAATATTAACTCTGCCCTCTCATATCAAAGATGGCTTAGTTCCAACCACACCCAATTGCTAATGCATTTTGGCTTTCTTAGTTAGCTGCATGCTAACTGCAGGAGGTTACATTAATGGATATTAAAATTTAAATATGGCCTAAGAGCAAAGGGAAAAGGAAAGCTAATGTTGCACGTAAGTGCAAGCTGGTTAAAGCTATCTATATACAGTTAAAACTCTCCTGTCTATTTGTAATCCTCAATTAATGGGGCATCACAGCACAATTTTTAAAAAAAATTCAAGTACCTCAAATCTGTTAATTTAAAGAATATATACAAATCCAGGACCCAATACTCCCGTGTTATTGATGTTTCCAGGATCTTCACAACAGTTGTGTTCAGAAAATTGTGGCTGCTGGAACACTGTTGCGGTTATCCGCAGACATGCGATTGTGATTTCTGATGCTCCCTGCCAATTTCTTATGAGCAAAGTAAATGGGAAGCTGGCAGAAAGTGGGAAGTTGCTTCCACTCTGCATTTTTGCCACCTAACCATTTTGTTTCTCTGTTAAGGTAAGGAAATATTTGTGAAAGAATGACCCAATGGGTCATGGGTTGTTTAGTATTCGTCTAAAATCCTGAATCGCTAGCCTTCAGAAGTTATGGGTACACCAACACTGGAGATTTTAAGAAGACAATAGACAACAATTTGACTGAAATGGTATAGGGCAGTGATGGCTAACCTTTTTGCCATCATATGCCAAAAGCGGGGGGAGTCGGGGGGGGTGTCACATGCATGCGTGCCCACACCCACAATTCAATGCCCCTGTGCCCCGAGCTCCCTCACACATGGCACGGTGGGCCTGATAGGCCCGTTTTTTGCCTACCCCAGGCTCCAGAGGCTTTCTAGGAGCCTGGAGAGGGCGAAAACGGCCTCCCCCCCTCCCCCGACGCCCTCCAGAGACTGTAAATGACCTGTTTCCTGACTTCTGTGGGACTGGAAGGCCCGAAAATCAGCTGGCCAGCGTGCACATGCTTGCTGGAGCTGAGCTAGGGCAACGCTTGTGTGCCCACAGATATGGCTCCATGTGCCACCTGTGGCACACATGCCATAGGTTCGCCATCACGGGTCTATATCCTAATCCAATCCAATCCAATCTATATTTTGTCATCTTCCTTAACAAATCTCATGGACAATTTTGGTTGAAAGCCTTTTTTGAATACAAAGTATATTATGTCCACCACATTCCATTGGTCAACAACAATGGTCACTTTATCAAAACTGGATGTTTTTTTAAAAAAATTTTTTATTTTAATTTGATTTATATGCCGCCCTTCTCCGAAGACTCAGGGCGGCTTACAATGTGCTAAGCAATAGC
>JANHFK010002969.1:301642-311720 GCA_036250565.1 Sibynophis collaris | reverse complement strand
GGGGAGTGCAAAAACAGCCTTCCCCATCTCCCCGGAGACTGGAAGCGACCTGTTTCCCAACTTCCGGTGAGACCGGAAGGCCCATTTTTCGCCCTCCCCAGGCTTCAGAGGCTTTCTAAGAGCCTGGGGAGGTTGAAAACGGCCTTCTCCACCCCACCCCGGAGGCCTTCCAAAGGCCAGAAACAGCCCATTTCCCGTTACGTGTGCCATAGGTTCGCCATAACCGGTATAGTGTTTACTGCTTGAGCAGGAAGTTATTTAGAAGACCTCCAAGGTCACTTCCAACTCTGTTACTCTTTTATTCTGTTACTATGACTAAGTGTCCTCCAGTTAATATCCCTAGGATCAATCAGAAAATGCAGTAACCATTCTTTTTAGTATAACAATAAATATTATTTTTAATATCTACTTTTCAGGTAAATGGACTCAAATTATTTATAACAATTAACATTTATTACATACTGTAAATACTAAGCAGGGCTGCATAGAAATCTGGATTCAAAGGGCAAAATGTGATTTGGAACACATGTGTGCAAACAACACAGCAATCAGGAACACCTTAAAGCAGATAGACCTTTTATTTGGACTGAAGCATATATCCCCAAAACTGGCAAGCAATCTTAGGAAAAGACATTTGGTTAAAGTGTTCCTGCAGATTCTGCGTCCACACGAACATGTATACTCCAAATAACACTTTAAATCTGAATCCTTGCCCAGCCCTGCAATTAAGGGTGTTTGATAAGGATGGAAGTAGGAGGTGAATTGGCATTAAAAAAGTTATATACTGTTTATGACATTTATGTTAATATTTCATTGTTCTTGACAATAAATTTCATGGCAAGCATAATATCAAATTGAGGTAAGAAATGGATCAACTCAGCTGGTATCACAGAACAGCTGGTATCTGAAGTGTTATAATATCATCTTTTCCTGAATAGTTAAAAGCTAAGATGCACATTTTCCCTTACCACAGTAACTGAAAACTATCATTTGCAAGTCACATGCTTATTATCAAATTCCAGATGCAATCTAGAAAGGTGATCTCCAATAGTGAAGCCCCTTTCATGGACTGTATCTATGAAAACTTTTTACAATGCATGGTGAACTTGTGAAAAAGCAAAAAAGAAATGAAACAAATATATGTGATAACAGAAAGAATTTAGAAGATAAATATTGAGATGAGACCAGAACTATTTTTATAGATACTTATGGGTAGTCAAATAGAAAAGAATATGGAAGGTTGGTTTCATACATGGTAACTGCAGCAAGGTTACTAAATGCACAAAGATGGAGAAATATTGAAGTAACCACAATGGAGGAATGGACTGCAAAGATGGCAGAACTAAGAAAGATGCCAAAGCTGGGTCAGAGACAAGATAATAAGTACTTTTATAAAAGACTGGGGGCTGGTTCTTTCTGCTGTAAATGGAAAAAAAGTGAAATGGTGATTTTTGGATTTGAAAAAAATATTCAATAAAGGGCTGAAGTGATTATTGTAATGTTAAAGAGGAAGGTGGAATGATGAGCTTGCTTTTAATTCTTTACAGAAGAATGAAAGTCACTTCAACTATTTTTTCTTTTTCCCTTTTCTTTAACCCTGGTCTTTTTTTGCATGTGCTCTTTTTCATGTATATGTGTATGTACGGTATGTATTTATTTACTTATTTCTGTGTTTAATTTTGAGCTATGAATATGAAACAAAGCAAAACAAAAGAAATGGAAGAAAAGGGGAGTGTGGGTAGAAAGATTTTGGTATGAATCTTCTATGTGAAAATAAGAAAATAAACACCTAATAGAATAAATGAAAAGTGGCTCTGAGTATGTGGAAGTATTTAGACACTTATATAAAGAATTATGTTACAGAGTGCCAAAGAAGTCTGTGGAATTAGATTAACACAAGGTATGAAAAAGGACACTTTAAGGACATAGTCATCACAGTCACTATGTAGGATAGGCAGAGTGAACTCTTGGCAGGCAAAAGACACAATGAAACCTCCTTATTCACAACACACGAACAGATTCAGCCAGTCTCAACTGAGAAATTTTGGACCAAGCAAAATACAAAAATGCTAGGGAATTCCTGGAAGCCATTAATAGACACATAGGAGTAAACCATATTTACACCTCATTTTAAAGAGACAACAAAAAGTTAAGAAAGAAATAAAAAGTCCAGAACACATGCCCTCCAGCAGCCTACACCCACATAAGTGGGGATTAACACCAGAAAAACAAGCAAGCAGAAAACAATGACATAATCAAGAACTAGCAAGGAGAAAACCACAGCTCATCAATATTGGCAGGGCAAACTATTGTATATAAATAAAGAGCAAAGTCCACAATCACTAGTGCTGATGATGTTACCTATTCAGGTAAAGAACAAGCAAACAACTAAGCTCAGAGAGAACCAAGAACTCCATAATAGAATAACTTTGGTGTGGGGGGGGAGAAGATAAAAGAATGATATTAGAATGTATATAGTGTGAAAAAAAACAGTTGGAAAGAACATGGGTCCAAAAGAGAAATAAACTTTTAAGTCTGCCTATTTTAAAGAAAATGTAAGGTGATTTTGACACTTTTTTTTAAAAAATGGAAAGGTTGACTTAGTGAGGAGTCAGTCATCAGCAGAACGAATAGAATTAAAAGTGTTGAAAATAATTGGGATCAAACTGAAAGAAGTAAAAAAAGAGAAAGGGAGAGAAATATTTTAGAGATTTGTAGGGAAATAAAAGTAATACGTTGTAATGAAATTGAAATAAACCTTTTAACTATTAGTGTCGAAGAAAAAAAAATCTAAATCCCCACAAAAAGTGCTCTTGATAGGAATGTGTATTTGTCAAATACTTAAGGTTCTTACATTTGGAGGTATCCTGTCTGATTTAATGCCTTGAATGGATTCAAGATCAGATGCAATGATAAATTACAGTCTGTTCCTCTCAAGTTTTGTATACTATTACATTGTGCTAGGCTTTCATCTGCCGTCTGCCTTAAATATATAGTATGATATATTTCCAGGCCATCTGCACTTTCAAAAGCCCAAATGATGCTCTGGAGAGCTAGAGAGACAACATGTGGAAACAACATTTATTCCTCAACCAAGCAACATGGTGCTCCCCATAGAACAAAGATTTGTTTTTCTCCCTTCCCTCTTACAGTTGCCATACTAAAGGGAGAAAAAGAGGTACTTTAACCCAGTGTTTCTCAACTTTGGCAGCTTTAAAATGTGAGAACCTCAATGCCCAGAATTCCCCAGCCAGCTGCGGAACACTGAAATAGCCTAAAATTAGAGTAGGTAGGCAATCTAAAGATGCTTTTATGCATGGAAAAAGCCTAAATTCCTCTGCTAAATCTTGCCAGGCAAGTTCAAAACAGGGAAGACTGCTCCAATAGATCTGGGAAATCTCTCAACAGTACCAAGAGGATATTTTATTGTTTTTATTTATGTTGCCCATTTTCCACACAAAACTTATTCATGCTGACCATACAGATCTCCACAGCTTGATACAGAAAGAAATGCCTCTAATCTGCACAGAACAATAGTAGCTCTGTTGTTAGGCAGAAATAGGCATCCACATGCTATCAGCACCATACCAACCTGCAACAACAATTCCTATTAAAACATGAGAAATACTGCAATCCTTTGGCTGTGAAATAGTTATACCGCTGGGAAAACAGTAATCTGAGAAAATGTTAGTCAGATAAACAAAGATATACTCAAGTATGCAATGCAGAAAAATGAAAAGGCAAAATACACCACAAGATTACTGCACAATGATCCATTCACGGCTCCCTGCAGCAAGTTGGAACAGCCAGTATCACATGAAAGTGGACCAGTGATTTAGCTGCACTTAATACCTATATACTGATATAGATCTAATTTAAATTGCCTGTTTCTCCTCCAAGCTAGTTAAATAATAGACCACAGAAACTCTAGTGAATCATTGTGTACGTTCTAAAAGACAATCCAACTGCTGCAGTTTGGCATAGCCATATGATGTACAAAAAACAAGGAAGAACAGAAATTACCTGGAAGCTACATCTAATTGCATCAGCAATGGGAGATGAGTTAGGTGATGCTGCTGAATGACCCATGAGGAAATTATTCTACCACCTGCCTGGATATGGATACGCTGCCACTGCCGGGGAATGGTCAGCAGCATCAAATGGAAATATAAGCTAATTAAGTTGTCAATCATACTAGATACAGCAATCTGAACATCTTGAAACATTGCTAGCATCCAATGAAACCGCTATCAGTCATCCTTCAGCAATTTTCTTTCACCCTTTTTTCATTCTACCAGCCTTTTCACTCATTCACTCACTCTCTCTCTCTTTCACACACACACAAATATTAAGTGCTATGTCGCCTTGACTACTGCCCATCAAAAATAATCCAAGTTCTTTATAAATTAGTTGGAGACATCCTTCCCAACTACACAAACTTGACATTTAGTCTGTATTTCTAGTAAGTCTTCCTGTCTCTCTATATACCAGCAGGAAATGGTTACTCCTTCTTCTGGTTGAAGCTACAGCTTTAATTGTTCACAATTTTTAAGGAAAAATTCAAAATTTTTGTATGCTACCAAATCACCTTTTAGTGTTCTTTCTATATTGCTTCAATGCTATAAAAGATACTAAATAATTCGTTTCATAGCTGTTTTAGAATCTAAAAACAGAATGGATAGCATAGGGCAAACCAATCTGCAAATTGTAAAAATTAGCCTCGCATTAGCCTACTTTTTTGATGTTATTCTTTAACAGAATAACTGTTATATTCAAATATTTGAATATTTTTTTTCTTAAAAAAACATTTATGTGGAAGAAAAAAGGTCATAACCATTTCCAAATTCTTAATGTGAATTGTAATCAAACTGATTTTGCATATATGGGTATTGCTTTATAATAACAAAGACCAATTATTACCCTTACAGTATTAATTTTTTAAATGCCTAAAATTTAATACCTAGCAATGTGCATCTAAAATCAATTATTTCACAAACCTCTTAGAATTGTGTGCTATATGTCATTTGATAATAGTGTCTCTTGAAATCTAATTTGGTAAATGACTGTCAACCTGCTGTCTTCTTTATAATTCCAGTAAAGAAATTGCAATGGAATGAATGGCAGAATATAAAGCAATGCTTAAATCAATTGAATACTTTGAATTCTTTCTTTTATATAGGCAGCTTTTGTCTTATGATAGAAATTCTCAGGATTAAAAAAAAGAAAGAAATCTATCTAAGGAGAAAACACTGGGGAGACATTTAATCAGTGTGCTTGACTTGCAAATTAAAACATTATTCACCCCTCTTGTTCTCATCTTAAATAAGAATCTTCTGTACAAAGACCATGAATACAAATACACGTTTTCCAAACCAATTTACTGTTTATTTGGTAGTATACTGAAATCTTGAGAAAGTGTTGAGATTTTCTAATGTTCCCTCCCTCCTTCCCCCCATTTCCTAATCTCATTTTGGCCTTGCTATAATAATTCTCCAAAGCTCCTTGGGAAGGTTGGCCTCTGAGCTTTTGGAAACATGAATTGACAGCAGTCCAAATGCTTTGTGCTTGTGCACCAATTTAAGTAGCAGACCGGTTCTGGTCTGGGAATGAATCTGGGCTTTTTTATATCAAACAACTTAAACTTCCCAAAGCCAGTCTCCTCTAACCTAATGCCTTCCTGATATGCTGAAGTGTGCTGTTTGAGTATTGTACACCAGCATCTACATTATGAAAAGCTGCAATTTGCTAAAATTCAATCATTTATAATAGGGCTAGGTTCAAATAATACAATAAAATAATGTAAAACAAGGACTCTAGTGTAATAACCTTCATTGTCACTTCAGCTGTGTGATTCATTAATTAATGCTACTTGGGAAATATGGCCAAAGCAGTTATCTGAAATTATCATTACTATTTTATACTTATTGCCCTTCATAACAACTCCCAATATTCATGGTCGTTTTTGCTAGCAAAGTAACAAAACTAAGGTTTCAGTTAATCACAAATCAATATTACCATATTTCGCATTCTATTAACTTACAGAGCAATTTGAAGTTTGCTTGACCATTGTAAGTCAGTATCATTTGCAACTTTTGCTATTTCACTCCCTACTCCAATTTATTCAATGTAACGGTTACAATATAGGCCCAGAAGAAATGTATTTTAGTAATTTTAGTTATTTCTGAAATCTGTGTATTCAATGCCAAAGTCAATAGCTTATAGTTGCTCAGGCTATGACAAGTAAGGTTGTAAAATGAGCCACAGTCAGAAATGAAGTGTAATTATTAAATCATAATCACTAGTTAAAAGGATTTTATAATCATAATTACTAATCAAAGCACCTTCTTGTTAGGTATAACCTAAGTATGAATTCTTCAGTATTCAGAGATATACATTATGTTTTTAGGAGGTATATACCAATAAAACTATTATGCAGTCAAAATTTTTATATCTTTTTATCAAAAATGTAATGATGATTGCAATACTAAGTAAGTAAACATTTGTCAGGAGTTGAACCAGATCCAATTTAATTGTTTTTACTCTTTAAAAGAGTTTTTGTAATAAAATGCTGATAAATTATGAGATTATAATTGTATTATTTATGTCTGTCTTTGCTTTCTCACTTTTAGAAAGTTAACCATATTGGTTAATTTATTTCAATATTAGTAGGTCAAACAATATAATTAGAAGTTACATTCATGATCACATATTTGAGCGATATCCATTTTTAACAAATAGTTTAACAAAACAATAACAGTGGCATTTAAAAATAAAATTTGAAATTATAATTCTTGCTACTAACTGATTATGCTAAGGACTGCAACCTTAGTAATAATCAATATTTTGAAATACTAATGTTTATTTTTTATCTTATTTATCTTTATTTCTTTCCTTTGAAGCAAGCCAAAATAAGTAATGCTTAGGTAATCTACCTTATATGTTTCATTCTTCAAATAGAGGATAAAACATAAACAATGTATTTATAAGTATATGCATAATTATTCAAGTTCATCTCTTTATCCTTTTTGGCTCAATATCATTTTCAGAAAAAACAAAATATTGCATTAAAGCACCTCCTTGCTGTTCTTTAGTAGTACCAGTTTCTAATTATTGTTTCATTTCCATTATTACATACATGCTGTTGGAACTGTAGGCCAATATACTTGAAAGTCAATTTCTAGAAGTGCAAGAAATAACATGATATCAATATAGAATCTATACAGAAAAAAAAGTCGTAGTAATCACTTTGTGGTGAGATTGACAGCAAGCAATTATAATAAATAATAAATATACCAGAAGCATCTAGCTAGCTGGGAGACAATTCCTGCTTAGATGGCAAAACTGATAATCATTACCACTTCAATCTTCTGTAAAATGTAACAAAGTTAAAATCAAACAGAAATATCTTTTGTTTTGATATTTCATTAAAAAAAAGACTTTCAAAAAATGAAAACTTTCATCATTTATAATATAAACTACATATATCTAATTCTAGATATGATAACATCTGAAAATAATTATTTTTAAAGAGCCGCCTAAAGTTTTAGCATGGAAGAATCCATTAAATTTCCATTCTGCAGGATGGCACAGCCCACAGCTACACAAATGCAATAGCATCATGATTATATATATAGAAAGTGCCACATACACATGGAACCTTGCAATTAAGCATGCCAGCTCCTCCCAAAGCTGGTTTCAAAGATCAAAAATTTCAGCCATCTGAATGATTTATAAAAGAATGAACTGTAACAGAAGTCCATACAAAAGATTATCACATAGCCCTGAAATCTTTATATAAAGGAAATAAGAAATGATAACAGAGTTATAAAAATATTACATCACAGGATTCACTTTGCCACATTGTAGCTACAGAAAATATAGCAGATACATTAAAGGATTCTCTTGCATCAAAGAAGAGAATTGGGGAAGGAAATCACCTAAACTTGTAGTTATTATTTCAAGAGTTATGATCTTCAACCTATCGTTTTAACCCTGGTTCTAAACACTTCAACTTTTACAGTGCAAATTTGGTGGGAAATATTGCAACAACAACAAAACAACAAAAAATACAGAGCAGACTGATTCTAAACCCATTCACGGTAGAGCTCAGACGTAATAATATTCCAAGAGGATAAAAGTCTGTGACATTAGAAGGTACATCACCCTTTTATCCAACATCCCTAAAGGAATCCAAAACCCATCCTAGTAGCAGCTGTTTTGAATCATTTTCTTAGACAGTAGAGAAAGACAGCCGGATCGGCTCCTCCTTTCTCACAAATTAGGCAACCGCTGTCAGCAAAGAAGCAGCACCTGCCCCATAGCCCGGAGACCTGCCTTTTGCTGTGCCAGCAGTGCAGAGACACGCCCTTCCAGAAGGAAACACAATGACAACTGAACCACAAATAAGGAGTTGGCCAGAGGGGATTGTGCGCATGTGGATGGTGGCGGTGAGTAGAAAAGGCAGGATTTGAGACATGATGTCTCAATGTCTAATCATGTGCCTCCAGGCTAAATCTATGCCAGGATTCACCCTAGCATACTATTGCATCTGCAAGGGGAAAAATAAATAAATCAGAGTAGCCCCTAATTCCCCTATATAAGAATGAAAAGGAGGGTTTTCAAATGCAGATGGATTAGCCCGGTCACTTAAATTGTATTTACTTCCAT
Organism: Sibynophis collaris; assembly: GCA_036250565.1. Taxonomy (NCBI): domain Eukaryota; kingdom Metazoa; phylum Chordata; class Lepidosauria; order Squamata; family Sibynophiidae; genus Sibynophis; species Sibynophis collaris. The sequence goes on along the minus strand of JANHFK010002969.1, from coordinate 303,053 downwards.
AAAAATATGTCTATGGAGATTCTCTTCCACAAAACATACAACGCCAGTGTAAAATTACATACACGCCAATGCAAAAACCGTTATTTGTAGCTTTTCTCTCTCTCTCTCACCCGCTTCTGCCCGGGGGTACTCTGGTGCCGCCGCCCCCCCCCCCCCATCTACCACCACAACCTGTCTAACGGACGTTAGGCTAGTCTGTCAGACAGGCTAGCCTTTAGCTGCTTCTCGGGCCAAGATGGGCGCTTTCCACGAGGATAACTCACCACGTCCCCGCCTCCGTAAGAGAGAAAGAGGCACGGGAGAAGCTCCTACCTGGGCCTCCTTCGGGTCTCTGAAGAAGCCGAATCAGAGGATGGAGGAGGAAGCGCGCATGCGCTTAATGGACTCTCAGTCTCCCCAAGTCGCTCCAGCCGCTCCTGAAAGAAGAAAAACAGTTCCCAACTCTGGCTCCTCCCCATTTTGCCGCAGCCCCTTTAAGTCCAATATGGCCGTCAGGCCATTGCCGGTCGTGTCCCGAAATGCATCTGGAGAGCTGATTTTTCCCTTTAAGGGTGGAGATGAGGGGGAGGGCGCGGAACGGTACGTGATGTAATTAATAAGCTAGTTGAGTGATTTTTGAACTTCGGCAACTTTTAATAGCCACACTTTTTAAAATTGCCGAAGTTGAAAATCACTGAGCTAGGCTTTGATTAATTGTCCCAAAGGTGCTTTGTTCAGGAGGCAACTGGACTTTGTTTTTTTTTTTCTTTTGAAGACGTTTTGCTTCTCATCCAAGAAGCTTCTTCAGCTCTGACAGGAATGTGGGGAAGGGAAGGATTTATATTCCTTGCAGAATGTAATTGATAAACCTTTGGGACAACCATGACCTGGATGACTGAGAATCTCTACAGACTTCTATTCATTAACTACAGATCTAGAGTTTAAAACAAGGATCGTTACCCCAGGAGCCTTCTTAGATCCACCGGCTACTTCTCCAGTTTATTGTGGCTAGAACTGGCCTCGCAGGATGACGTGACCTGAGCCTGTCGGTTTTGACTACAACTGGAATCAGCAGGAATCAGAAATGGGGGAAATTGCTGTAAACACGTCTCTCCAGACTGCAAAGTCACCGTTGCTCTCCGAGCTCTTGACTGGCTCTTGGTTCAGAGCAGGAATGGGGCAATAGTCCATCCCCTCCTCTGTGGCCTCTGTACCCCCCAAATCATGCCAATGGGAATGTACAAAATCTTTGAGTAATGTAGCATGGTTAGAGGGGGGGAGAAGCAAACATAACTACTGTGTGTGCTGAGTAGGAAAGAGGCTATCACAAGCATTACGTGTACAGACACAGACAGACAGGATAGATGATAGATAGATAGATAGATAGATAGATAGATAGATAGATAGATAGATAGATAGATAGATAGATAGA
>JANHFK010002969.1:134318-145389 GCA_036250565.1 Sibynophis collaris | reverse complement strand
TCTCCAGTCAGAGGTGGTATTTACCGCTATTCTGAACTACTCAAAATTTCCGCTACCGGTTCTCCAGAACTGGTCAGAACCTGCTGAACACCACCTCTGATCTAGCTATCTGGACTGCTGCATGCTACATACATCAAAGGTTTCAGATAATTTTTAAGAGTTGCCCCGTCTGGACAAATCTTGAACTAGAACACTGCATTCTTATTTTTCTTTACCTATCAAATTTTGAAGCCACACAACTCTTTGATGACTCTAAGTGACTAATAAATAAAAAGAAAACAACGCATATAAAAAAGATACAATCAACCAGAACAGCAGTATACCAACTATAATTTATAAATTAGTTACATCTTAAGTCATAAGCTGAATTTCTCTTATCATCAAAAATGTATTCGCAATTTTTTTTAGCATTTCTATATTCACCAAATGAGCAGTACTGAAAAACTCAGTATTTAACCTATAATTTGCTCTTAGCAATTCTATTATTAAGGACAGGCTTTCTTGCCTGGATTCATGAATCCTATAATTTATTTATTACTAAATTAAACAGCCAAGCACTTTACAATCATCACTGTTGAAGCACTTCCAAGGAATAGTAGCTTTCGCATTGTTTTCTCTCACTTTCTCACTGTTCCACTCCTGGAAATCCCTAGCTCCAAGAATTTAAATTTTACAGCCTTTAATTAAGGCTACAATGTATTTTTACAGGAGGTGCGATAGCAACTCTATAATTAAAGATAGAGTTCATCGTTTCTTTCCTCATTCTAAAACAAACATCTAGACATTTAGGAGTTTTTAACAACTCAAGTTTATTGCATGGGGCTCAGATCAGATTGTCAATCAATTCTGCCAATTACTTTTATGATTACAATTTAATTTTTAAAGCCAATACCTGACATTTCCCCTCATTTTTCAGAGTTAACATAAAATATTAATGCATCAAAAACATAATTGCCAGTGCTTTGCACTGGGACATAATAGGGAGCTGGTTAATGCCTTGAGTCAGCTTATCCCAACCTGGAGTTCTCCTGAGGTTCTGAACGTCATTTCCCCAAATTGCAAGTCAGAGATGACTTGACACCACTGTGGAAGGTTGCTTGAACCAACTGCCTTGCACAGAAGAGGAAAAGCAACAGCAGGCCTCACTATCTCCATTTGTTGCTGTTTCTACCAGTTAGGTTGCCTTATAAAGAAAAACAAGAAAACCATCTTCTCAGGAGCTAATGCTAATTTTATCTATAGTAGTTTCTTTGCTCTTACTTGCACTGTCCAGATTGGTGAGATGTTATTGTTATGTTTCAGCAGTTCTAAGTTATCTCAGTGATGGACCATTTGTATAATATGGGAGTCTTCCAATCATGAGGTTGGAATTGGTTGGAATTGAACACCCTAAAGTAGGCCCCCAACAACTTGATAAATTAAAAATATTTGCAGGCCACAAAGGAACACCTGGTGTAGCCCTCCCTGAAGTAAGGGAGTCATTTTAAAAATCTGTTTGTTATGTGAGGAAGTGAGTTACTATTATGTAGCCTGTTTAATCACACATTGAAAAATTGTGGCCTTAGTCGACACCCTTTTTTTTTTTTCTGTTGCTGCATTTCTCTTGCATTCCCAGAAAACAACACCAAACATTTAATAAAGCAAAGTGGAAAATAACATACAGCAATATCTTAAATTAGCAAAATTATAAAACAGAGCCATCTCCCAACAATAAGATCTAACCATTAAGGGCTCTCCTGGAGATCATCATTTACACTGCCTACTTAAATAGTGGGAGAACATCATCTGGTTTTGGGAGGGTGGGGAGTTATGTCACAGGACAGGGACTGCCATAGAGAATTACTGACTTCTGCTGTTGGTGCTACCAAAGCTCATTTTACTCAAGAGATTAGGTATTATGATGCCTTCCAAAACCAAACAGCGCTTGTAATAATAATGGAGAAGACTTTAATTGACCCAATATCTATGAAATAAATTCTGTGAAACATGGTTTTCTCAGAGAATTCCTGATCTGCTTTGCTAATGCTTTTATCCATCAGAGAATGAAGAGAAGCACAAGAAAATCATTTATCTTTAACTTAATACAGTCCACCAGAAAAGACTTAGTTGATAAAATGGAAGTAGTAAAAAATAAACTAGGAAAAAGTGACCACGTAATGCTGAAGAAAAGATCAGTAGACTAAAATATGAATCTTAGACTTCAAAGGATGTAAATATCCTCAGAGCAATAAGTAGGACCACCACCAATGGAGACAGGAGAAGCTAATGAGCAAAGGAACTCAAGCTGAGTTATAGCACCTAAAACTTGAAAAAACTAAAAGCATGATTGCCAACAATCTACTGAGAAAAGAAAAAGTATATACTCTTATACAGAGTATAAGAAGAGGGTTACCACAGAAGAGTGCACGTGCGTGTGCATGTGTGCATTCACACATGTAAATAATATCTCCTGAATTGTAGAGGGAACATCAGCAATGTTAAAACTCACAATGGTGCAGAATGACAAGAATAAAAAAGGCTTCTTCAGATATGTATAAAAGATGAAAAGAAGCTATGTACTAGCTGCTCAAATGCGAAAAAAATTATAAGCAAATTTAATTCCCGTTTCATCTCAGTCATCTCCAATAATATATACAGTTGTGAAGAACAGAATAAAACAAAGAAAAACACTTGAAGCTTGGAACTGACAGAAACATGCAGTCAGGGAAGATTTAATTACTTTAAACAAGTTTCTATCTCCAGGGCCATACAAACTGTATCCTACTATCTTGAAGACACTACTTACTGGTAATGGTCTGAGTAAACTATCCTCTCTTAGAAATCTTGGAGAACAGATTAAATGCCAGATGACTAGAGACAGACATCTTTGACTTCTAAAAGAGGTAAAAAAAGAAGCCCTTCAACATTAGAGAATATTCAGTCTGAAATTAATATTTAGAAACACTCTGCAGATTATACAGTAATCAAACTCTGGGGAAAAATGCCAAGATTTCCAGAAAATAGCATGTATTTGTCAAGAACAAGTAATGCCAGATTAACCTGATCTTAATTTTTGATTGGACAACTTATTTAATATCTTGATTTCTATAACACATGGACAAAATTCTTTGTGACCTTGCTATTGTCAAGTTAATGTGGGCTGGAGAATATGACAATTAAATAGCATGTCACATACAGATATAGGGGATGGCTAGGTGGAGCCCAAGAGGGCACGTCAAATGCAACATCTGTCTGGAGTCCCTACATCCCCCAAAAGAGACCTACATCCAATCCCCCTTGAAGTCTGTTGACTTTTATCTGGCACCAATTTGCCCTGACTATTAGTAGATCAGATTCTTATATATACGTTGCATGGAATAAACTTGCAGTGCTTTTGAACTCTATCCTGGCTCCTGGTTTCTTACACCTGACAGCAGGCTCAAAAACAGCACTTATCAATAGAGTGTTCCTCGTAGATCTTCATCAAACTGAAGGGAGGTATCCAACGAGGTGTGACAAACCTTAGACCTGGCCGGTACTCTTCAACATTTCAATTAACAATGAAGAAAAGGTAAAATGCATCTAATTTATACATGACATAAAACAGTGATTTTGACAGGCTAGAGAATAGGCTGAAGATAACAAAATGAAATGTAAGTGTCCAATACATAATTCAGTGCTCCCCTTCACTGGATGTATGCAACTGAAGGGGAGACAATGGCCTGGCAGGCATGCTTTACTTTTCAGAGAAAGGGAAAAAAACCCACAAGATACAAAATACAAAAATGCATACATAATTAAAAAAAGTTCTCAAAAATAAACAAACAATAGAACAGAAAAAAACAAAATATAAACCATATGTCATTACAGTAAATTCTATATTTCTAATGCAAACATTTTGCAAGTATGTATAATAGATATCTGTATATATATGTGTGTGTATTTATTTGTAGTATAATTACCAGTATATATTATCATATATATATGTGTGTTCTGCATCTTTTGTTTTTTTCTTTTTCTTATTATTTTAAAAAGCAGTTAAAGATGTATGCTTTAATTTTCAATTAAATTTCATTCCTAAATCAGACAGTTGGGCTCAGCGATAAAGAACTGAAATTTCTATGATTCTAAAGCCAAGAACTGTATCTCAGGTTTTTAGGAAAGCCAAGCTATTTTTCGGGGGCCTGTTTCAGAACTATGAACAATGTATTTCTATCTTAGCTACGGTAGTTATAATAACCTTAAAATTAAATATTTGTCTTCAGGTTTTCTTTTCCTATTTCTTTTTCCTCTTGTGTTGAGTATTGGAAGTCTGTGCATCCAGTGGTTCATGCTTATTAATTTACAAAGCTGCTTTGAAAAGCTTTTCAACTTGAATAGGAGAATAAATATAAATGCATATTAAATTATGTTGGCTTCATCTACGCTTTTTGTCTTTCAGAATAAACATCAGCTCTCCTAAAGGATCAAGCCAAATGCTCATTTGGTCCAAAATTCTTTACCACACATAGTATTCGGGAAGCTCATAAAGAGGAACAAGAAGACAATAGATCCCCTCAGCAGCTGGTATTTAAAATATGCTGCCTGTGGTTCAGGAAGTAATTTAGCTGGTGGAGGTAAAGAGCAACTGGGGCTAGAATCACGTCCTTCCAAAGATCCACCGGCGTGAAGTAGGGAGAAAAATATTATCATTCGTGCGGGATGTTTGAACTGACCATTCACACACTACACTGAACATGACAAGAGCTTTATGTGGTCCAAGATTACGTAACTTGCCCATTTCTGCTTTAAAATAAAATTAAATAACTAAACTTTCCATTAAAGAGTCAAAAGACTTGCAGCATGGGAGAATCAGTCTGTCTACAGGAAAAGGGCTGGGAATCTTCTCCAGACTGAGTCAGTCCACTAAAGTTGAAGAAAAGTCCTTACAGATGTTCACCCCACTCATCTGTGTGACAGCAAGAACTCTTTCAAACTACAGACCCTGTAAAAATTCGACAAGCAGCTCTTTTTGACTAGTTGCATTTGCAAGTGAAGGCTTATATGTAATGACTGAGATGCCATGATTAGTTCACAAATACACACCCTGTGCAGTCCTGGAATGGATGAGATAACTGACCTTTTCCAAGAGGGCAACTCCCAGTTCTTTAGGGCCTCTAGGGGTGAACTGCACTGTCTTCTAAAGCACCACGCACAAAAACTGAAGTCTGACATAACAAGTGTAAAATCTGGCATTCGGACAAGCATAACATTGGATGAGGCTTTCTTCTTCTCTTTTAAGTGAAGATGGAGGCAAAAAATGGAGAGGAGTAGGACTTATTTGGAAGGGCTCATGCCACATTAAAGCTACGCATATTGAAGACAAATGTACTTTTCTCCTTCAGAATGAAAGTGAGAACTAGCTGCACCTTTGGAAGAAACTAAGCTGTGACTTTGAAGGAGAAATTGGCTGTCAAAAGGCATAAATTGGCTGTTCTCCCTTAAATTATTAAAAAGGTTCTGCCTTCCATCTAATTGGAGTAGATCTTTAAAAATAGGTATTGCCGAAACTAATTAATAGATGATGAATTATTAAAAATATACATGTGTTATTTTGCAGGGAATAAAGCTGAATTAAGAATGAGCGAAGTGATAAAACTATTAGCAAAGCCAGATTTCACATTCAAGTATATGTAACTGTCAATCGCATTGCAATGTTAGCAAGCAGTTGAGTTCACCAGGACTCCGAGAAGCCTATTAAGATTTCTGTATTTATAATGGAACTCCCTTGAATTTGCTAAATTTGTAATGTTGAATTATTGGCAAATTTTACACTACAAAAGCAATTGTCTTTGTAAAGAATGTTTTCTAATGTGTTAACACCTTCATGCTGTGAAAATGTACCTGAATCAAATACTACAGAGAGAAAATTCAAATCGGGCTGCCGAGGAGACATTTGAAAGTATTCATAGCTATCGTGCATAATCTAAGATTCATTAGCTAAGATCACACATTACATTAAACCATTTTGTGATTTTCATTTAGTTAGAAATGTTATATGAACTTGCTATTGTAGTATGTGTGAACTTGCTATTGTAATATGTAAATCATGATTTATGACTTAACATTATATATGAATTTGGCAAGGGGCCTATTCACCAAAAAACGGCATAAAGCAAAATATGAATTTAGTAATTCAGTAATATGCATAAGAAAGTAGCTGCCTCCTCTCTTCACCTGAATGACCCTGAGTGAATTAAAAGATTGCTAAAAACATTTTAATCCTCCCAGGAAAACAATTCTGTGCTAAGGCAATTCTTGAGAATGGATTTAAAAGCAGCCTCAAATCAAATTGATAGTTTTATCATATTGGCAATCTCGGTTAGCTTCACAATTCCCTTCTGAACTAATTTCTACCCTATATTGTATGGTAGCCACATGCAAGGATTGCAGTAATGCAATTGAGAGTTTGCCAAAGCACGTACAACAGGCTATATCAGTCTAGTTATTCCTAGTCTGAAATATACTGATATTCTGTTGCTGCTAATATATCAAGTTGGTAAAAATACAGTCTTAGTCACCAAGGCTTCATGTCTCCTATGTCAGTGATGGATATAGAAGTACTTCTAAACAAGATTCCAGGTCTTTCAAGACAAGTCTAGTTTTTCAATACTACTACTTACCTGGACCGTTTCATTTTTTCTTCAATTTTTTAGGCTGTTTGCAACCCTAATGTATTCAAACCTTGGATACCCATTGCTTCATTTAATGAAAAGGAGGGATACATTTCATCCTCCTATTGATGACTATTGAGCACATGACCCTATACAATTCCCACTACAATTTCAGGAAAGATATTAAATAGCATGGAAAATAACGAATGTTGAGGAATTCTATGACACAACTATGATGCAAAGTTCTTCCACCACCCTCCTAGGGAAGCAGTAAATTAAATAAACCTGTGCTCTCCACTACCCATTCAAACAACTGGTCCAGAGGAATACCTCGACAGATGGTACTGAATGCTACTGACAGGTCCAAGAGAATGAACAAACTTGTATTGTCATAAAATCCATCGCCCAGGGAGGCCAGGACTTTCAAACTGAAGCTCGAGTAAAATGACCCTCAATATACATTTTACATACTTTTACAATCCCACTATACAAATAAAAACACAAAATCAATAGGAGTAAAATCCTTATTCTTTTGAATATTCTCAGATTGTAAAGATTAAGAGCCAGTTTGGTCTAGTGGCTAAGGCACCTGGCTAGAAACCAGGAGACGATAAACTCTAGTCCAGCCTTAGTCGGGCCAATCACTTTCTCTCAATCCATGATGTCAGGTTCAGGTGACAAGCTGGACAGTCAATTTTGTTGCAAACTGGATCTACACTTAGTTGAGGACCCAGCATTTGCTGAAGGGGGAGAAGAGGAGGAGAGGAGGGGGAGGAAAAGGAAAAGGAAGGGGAAGATTCTCAGATCTTCTGGTGCTATATGATTCAATTAAGAGAGAGAAAAAATGTTTCAAATATATATCTCTTCCAATAATAAATCCTCTAATGTCATACATTTTTTAGACTGAAGATACATTTTATATTTGTTTTTTTGTTCCAATATTCTTTGTTTAAAATGTAACATTGCTTTGTAAATAGCTCCACATACCACCAACCTTGCATAGTTGTCAGCTTCTTTTTTTGCTTCTTTTGATTAACTTAGTAAAAAAAGGTTTGTAGGCTTCTTTTTCCTACTGGCCATGGAGAAAAAAGAAAGACAGTTTTGCTGAAGACAATATTAAGATACCAGATGCTAGATGTGTAAGAAAGTTTAAAAGGATGGGAGAGGTACCAAGGGAGTGTTCAGGAAGATGGAAGTTCTGGAAGGAAAAATAACTAACACAAGTGTATTTTATGCTGCAGAGTATAGCAAAAACAAAAAACAAAAAAACCCAACCTGCTTATATAAGCAAGAGAAATGTTGATTCAAAGGCATTCTTTCTGTTTTGGATCTGACTCCAGTTCTGTTCTTTGCTCAGGATTTTTGTTCAGAATAATGATATGCTTTCTACTATTACTAACTTGTTTTTCTATAAAATGAGTATTTTTGCAACTGTCTGCAGGTATCACAACAGCTATTTTATAAATTAGCATTATCCCTTGGCTTCACTTTGCAATGGCTCTTGATTGTTTCTCAAACCTCCAAATTTGTTGATTGGGCCCAAAAGATTGGAGTCTTGTGGGTTCACCTAGGAGACTGGAAACTTTTGGGGCACCTCTAGACAGAATGAAGGACAAATACAGAAAGTAGAGGTAGCCCCTGACTTACAACAGTGACCATTAGAAGTTGCAATGGCACTGAAAAAAGAGATTTATGACCATTTTTCATCCTTATGACTATTGCAGCATCCTCATGGTTATGTGATTTACATTCGGATGCTTGACTCACATTTATGATGGTTGCAGTGTCCCAGAGCCATGTGATTCCCCTTTTGCGACCTTCTGACAAGCAAAGTCAATGGGGAAACCAGATACACTTAACAATCGTGTTACTAATTTAACAACTACGGTGATTCACTTAACCAATGTGGAAGAAAATCTGTAGAATGGGGCAAAACTCACTTAACAAACTTCTCACTTAGCAACATAAATTGTGAGCTCAATTGTGGTCGTAAGTTGAGGACTACCTGTATAAGGTTAGATGGGATTTTAGTCCATTTTTTAAAAAACCTGAGAGATTCTAAAGAAGGGGTTGATTCATACGATTTTAAAAAATTCACACAGATTCATAGTTTCCTGGCATCCACCTCACCCCCCCTTCTTCCTTTGTGCCCATTTCTGAATACAAAGTTTTTAATGCCTTTAACAAGAATAGAGCTCAATGTAACAATGAAGTCATGTTAATGTAATCCCCCTCATCTTTTAAATGAGCTAGCTTGATCCTCAACATTCCCTCCCACCCATTAGCACTGTTAAAAGGAACCAAAGACTATTTCTGCTTTTCAACTTCACAGTCAGCAGAACTTTCTGTTTATGGTCACAGTACATCCTCACAGCTGTCTGTTCTTTACTTCCTAATTTCTGAAATATTTATTTTTGCGACATAACTTTCTGTACTAAAATATGGCCTCCTCTCACAGTTTTTTAAAGAGTGTTGAGTTTTGTGTCTAGTGAGAGTTGTGTTGTTTCTACAAATGTCTCAACCTAATCTACTTATACCTACCATGCATACTACTTTGAATGAGAGAGGGCAGGGGGAGAGGAGAAAAGAGTGGAGGAATACAAGCATGTTTGAGAAAGATGGCATTTCTCCAACTGCCTTTCCCAACAGTATTTTCTTTTAACACGCTCGGATCCAGTGGATTTTAAAATAGCCTGTTTCCCCCAAAATAAGACATCTAAAAACCTCACGGTGAAATCCCCTTTCCACTTCAAAATAATGCTCCAAATCTTTTGGGTTACCCAAAGATTGAAAATTGCATCTAACTCAACCACTCTAGTTTGTAATCACACTAGCATTCATGTTCTTTGAATAATTTCCTGAAATTAAGGATAATATCCTTTGGTGTAAGGAAAGATATCACAGTGGTGTTTCTTATATCTATTCCTCAGTATATTTAATGATACTCCACCTGGAAAATGACCATACAAAATATAAGAATCATAATTTTCCAAAAAGGCCAACTGTATTTCTTAGCCTATGAGTTTTTTTCAATATAGGTAGTCCTCGACTTACTACTACAATTGAGCTCAACATTTTTATTGTTAAGTGAGATTTGCTAAGTGAATTTTGCCCCATTTTATGACCTTTCTTGCCTCAGTTCTTAAATGAATCACTGCAGTTGATAAGGTAGTGACACAGTTAAGGTGAATCTGGCTTCCCCATTGACTTTGCTCACAAAAGAGGATCACATGATCACGACCTTGGGACACAGCAACAGTCATAAATACGAACCACTTGCCAAGCATCTGAATTTTGATCACATGATCATGGGGATATTGCAAATGTAACTGTGAAAAATGGTTATTAGCAGTGGTGGGTTTCTACGGGTTCGCCCTGGATCATGCGAACTGGTAGTGACAGCAGCGAGAGGTTCCGCCCGGACGTCATCACGGACATTCTGCACATGCGTAGAAATGCCGCACATGAGCGAAGTGAGCAAGCACGCACACGCACTCCTGGTTCCTAACCGGTAGAGAAGGTAAGTGGGACCCACTACTGGTTATTAGTCACTATTTTCAGTGCTGTTGTAACTTTGAATGGTCACTAAATGAACTGTTGTAAATCGAGGACTACCTGTATAGGCTATGCCAGCTCATGAAGTGTGACAATGTGTGATAGCTAACTAAAATACAGTAGGTTTTTAATAGTCCTCTGCCTCTGAACATTATTTATACTTCATCTGTCCATCAATCCCTGATCTACATCTGACGTGTTAATGTGTGGTCACAGGTAAAATCACTGGCTTGTAGCAGTGAAATCAAATGAAGTTTCTCTGTCATGAGACATTTACCGTACTTTAATATTCACTCCTTATATTCTGGACAAGAGGAGAAGAAAATGAAGGACTAGACTAGAAACAATAAATACCAGAAATACCAGGAACTGAAAAAGGGATAGGGGGGGAGAGGCAGACAGAAAACTACATTGCAATTTAGTGGCTCTGAAACTGATACAGCAGCCAATAATAGTACTTAACTGTACTATCATTTTTACCCAGAAAGTACAGAACCTAGAATTTAGGAAATCTCCCCAAATAAAGAAGAGTAAAAGGGCAGGGAGACAAGAATCCTGTGCAATGCCCTCCAGCTTTCTTAACTTGTCCATTTTGGGTTGTCAATGACAGAAGAAAACAATCCTGGAGAATTCCTCCTTCCTCAAGGAATGTGTATGTATACCTATACTATAAGGGCCACATGTGGGACTTTTTCTCTGCCAGTAGCCTCAAGCCAAAAAAACCCCAGCAGAAACATACAGGCAAACCAATATATGCATTTAATGAACGTTGTACTTACCTGAACGTTCGTTCTATGTGCGCTGCGTGACAGTCCAAAGGAATGGTAATCTTGTGCTCTGGTTGGTTGGAGACCGGGTTAAATCTGCATAGCCACGCCTCCTCC
>JANHFK010002969.1:120097-130406 GCA_036250565.1 Sibynophis collaris | reverse complement strand
TGAAGGCTATTGCTTAGCGCATTGTAAGCCGCCCTGAGTCTTTGGAGAAGGGCGGCATATAAATCAAATAAATAAATAAATAATAAAAATAAATAAGGATTTGGTGCACTTTTTCTCCTGGAAAAGTGTACCATGAAATGCAGAAATATGCTAAAATGTGAATGATAATTGTGCTATAGCTTACTGGTTGGAGATATACAAATTGGATAATTTTATGTTAAAGTGAGAATTGAACAAACTTATCCACATTCCTACAAACAATATATACTGCTTTTTATATTAAGCTAAAAAATAGTTTGAAATTTCAGCACTTGCTCATCTATCTTTCTATAAAAGAATTTATAGTAATATTTTGGAATCTTCGCTAGTAATAGTAATTAAATATTATTCTACATCCAGTGATCTTTTTGAGTAGCTATGTATCATATGAGTTACAGACAAAAATGGAATTTAATTAGGTTCTCATTTTGAAAGCATACTAACGTAACCCACATATTCCTAACTATGCATAGTAGAACACAATTATCCTAACAATTCAACATTTCTCCAAATGATGTGTTGCTGTTTTCAGCTTTATACATTAATGTCTTTGAACTGTCAGAGATTTTATTTAAAAAAATTAAAAACACAGATTAATACAGGAATAGGGCTAACGAAAGAAGACATGGAAAACTCACATAGATCATAAATGACCAGCTCCATCCATCCATAATTCTGGATCATTCCACAACAAGAAAATGCCCATGTTGAATAAAAGACTCAGGAAAGTCTCCAAACTGTCCAGATGAAGGATTGGATATCAAGATTCTGGGAAATTACAACACTATATAATGCCAGACTGTATTAACAATATCATATATTTTGTGGAAAACCTCAAAACAATTGACCCTTTCCCACAAGTTCCCTTCATTCATGTTCCCAAATTGTTATTAGTCTACATATACTTATGTCTCACACAATATAAAGAGGATTTCTGACTACATCTCCCTCCTCTCCATTTTCATTCTCAATATAACTCTTTCCTCTTCTGAATTCCTCTGTAAAAGTTTAAGTAATGGTTCCAATCCTGAGCTTTTACAGAGGGGGAAATGGGGAAGCTAAAGAAGAGGTGGAAGGATGTGCTTTCATGTTATACAAGGATGGATAAAGATGTTGTCCTCCATGGTGTTTGGATCATCTCAACAGGCCACTTAATATTGACTTTGTCTTGGACTGCAGAAAAGATTGCTTTCTCTGAAAAAAAATATGACACTCCCTACTCTTTCTTGATCTTCTTTTTCTCCTGTTTCTAAGCAACCTGAAGTGCTCCAATATATCTGTATTTCAAACATCACAGTTTGTGTTAATTCAAGCATTGAAATAGCACCTGATAAAACAAAACAAACAAATATAATTTGATCACAAAAGATTGGACAGAAAGGCCCAACGAAACAAGAAAAGACTCATTTACCAACCACAATAAAAAGGAATCTGTTCTCATGTACTTATCATTGTATCTTTCAACAACAACAAGAAAGAGGACACATTGTAAGAGGTCAGCTGCTTAGGCATCAGCTTAGTGGTAAACAATGTCTTCAATCTTCTGCAAAAGCAGACCCAGTTCTCAAGCTTGGCTTTCCTCTCTGGTAACATCTAGGTTTCCTGTGATCATTTGGATCACATTTGGAGGATAACAGTTTAGAGAAATCTCCTATTGTTCCAAAAACAAATATTGGGACAAGACAGTAAGCATACAGATTTATGTTATGACATTTGTTTACCTGCCAAACAGGCCAACTGCTGTAGAAATGGAACAGTTATTTCACCAAGTATAGACCATTGCAAACTGTTCACTGAAACTACAGCAATGAGGCTCAAACACGCACTTTCCAGATCCATTAATGAAAGCACAAATTATAAACACCACGACCAAATAATATTCAAATATTTATAAAGAACATGCATGTAAATAAATTGCCTGTCCAAAACTGAGCTAAATTAATCTACATGAAGGACCTCACACTTTTCCCAGAAGCTTGAGAAGTTTAAAGAAGCTGGAGCAGTGTTGAATAATGAAGCTTTTAGACAGATATCTTCTTGGGATTTTTTTCTACTTTTCATGACTTTAATGGAAGACAGTAGCAAAGCAAAAAACATATTAATATAAAAAAAAAAGAAAAAGTATCATTTCCTTTGTAAAAAAGGAAATTGCAAAACAGGACACACTGTCTGAAAAGCAAGTCAAGAGTATAACAATTCACACTGCTATTACAAGCAGGATTCCAAGTCATGATTTCTTTTGCTTAGAGACAGTTGCCATCAGTTGCCATGGAATGACACAGAGCCCATGGATACACAAACCCTTTCAGCAGCAGCTTGCCTTAGTAGCCTACCCTCTTCTGCATTTACATGAGCACTTGTTTACCCACTTAGTCCTTTCTCACTCATCTCCCTCAGCAATTAGTTGTATTATTATTGTTGTTGTTATTATTATAATACAAAACATTTTTGTCACTTGTTTCCTCAAAAAATGTGTCTAGTTAATACCAAACAATATGGAAGAAGAAAAATTCTTCTATGTATCATTAAAGATAGCTGACTTGCATATACCTATCCAAGGGAAACACAGGATTTTATTTTTCTAACAGATTTATACAGGCTACTTCCTCTATAGTCAGGTGCACCTTGTCCAGTTTGCGACCCTCTTACAACGAATATAGAACAGCTATGGACAATTCAAGCAGACTTGTAGCTATGCTTTAATATCATCAAATAATGCTAATCATCCAAATGAATCCCTAATGTGCACACAGCTGATCTCAGAACAGCCACAACAGTTGCTGTCTCTCAATCAAATGGCCAAGCAACCTGTCAAAAACTTCAAACACTCTAGTTCCCTAATGCAGACTTAGGTGTGTCTAAAGCATTTTATGTTAACACATGCTCAGGTAGACTTCATTTTGCTGAAACCTCATTGGAGAAAGCCAATATATAGATGTCATGTTTTCTCTTTCTGACAAACTGAACCAATTAACATTTATGAACATTTTCTCTTGTAAGCAGCCAACTTTATTGACACCAGGGCCTTCTTCATATCAATAAGGAAGCACAAGGAGATGGGAATAAATTCTGGTAACCAATACAAAAATAGAATATGCTGGGCAAAATTAACTATATGAACATGTGAGTATTATGCAGTGATATCATCTCCCCCTACTCTACATAATTTACATTGATGTTTATTAGCAGCATGTGTTCCTTGGGCAAGAATGTATAATATTGTAGTCTCGCATAAAAGTTAGGAAAAACCAACTTAAAGCAGATTATTAGGGAATCATAAGGAAAATGGAATAGAATTAAGGGTCAATATTGAATATAAGAGACATTTTCAAAATGCCTCTATTCAAATCAAGGTTTCTGTACCCTAACCTTTAAAATATTACTGTCTGCTACCACATTTTTTGGACAGCTGCTCTGACAAAGAGTTGAGAATTATAAGACAAGATCCAATGGACTATCACAAAGCTCAACTGCTCATCCATACTGTTGTTTTGTCTTTGAAATAATTCTGGGCCAAATATCACCGCTCAGTCTATTTAGAGTCAGGATTCTCTCACATTCATTGGAATCCAAGGCAGGAATCCCTGAACTCTCTTCAAGACAAAACAACTGATTAAAAATACCCAAACTATTCACTTCTCACATAGAGTTCCCACATGGTGCTCTTCCCAGGTATGTTCAACTGCACTTCCCATCATCTATAGAAGGGGGAGTCTAGCATGTATAAAAGACACTAAGCTCTGGAGAAGGCTATAACCAGCCAGGGTGCTGTCTTCCTACCTAGACAGAGATCCATCCCTACCCAAACTTCCTGAAGAACCTCAAAAAAATCAGAAGGAAGCTTCAGCTTTCCATTGGGCAGGTACAACGTGCACATTCTTTTTCCGGTGATGCATGGTGGTGGTGGTGGGTGGTGGGTGTCTGTGTGTGTTAAAGGAAAAGCCCTGGAGGTGTGCCCTCAGAGTTCACATCTAAAATCCACCCCACCCAGTCCACATCTGCTGCATCTATGCTTCCCACCTATCCCACGGAGATCCGAGATGATGCTCTCCCCATTTCCCCTCCACCCGTTTTCCAGCACCCCGTTATGTCAGCGCCGCACCGCGCCACGCCTCCATAGCATGTTCATCCCCCCGTGAAGCCCGCCACGGCCCGGCTTCTCCTCTGCATCCGTCCCCTTCCCGGACCCCGCACCGCGCACATCCCTCCCTTCCCTGATGCGAGGACCCCCCCGCCGGATCCCGCCCATCTTACCTGGGCACGCAGCTGGGCGCTGAGCGATCGATTTCCCAGGTGGCGAAGAGGTTCATGGGCACCGGGACCGGCCCGAGCCCCCCAGAGACCCCCGATGCCGCCGCGCAAGTGCCCATCGGGGGGAAAGCATTACTGGCCGACCCCCCGGGCCCTGACCCGGACCCCAGCGAGCCCGCTGTCGTCGCCGCCGCCGCCGCCATCGCGCCGCTACCCTGGAACCTAAACTGGGTGCGGTGGGAGGGAAGGTAGGGGGGGGGGCGGCCGGGACCCTCCGCCCAGCCCCGATCCCCTCCTCACAGCACTGACGGGGCGGAGCCTCTAACGAGGCAGCCAATGGGGAACGTCGGGGGCAAACCTTGCCGCGCCGGTAGGCCAACCAGCGTACAAGGGAGAAACTGTTTCCACAGCATCAGCCAATTCCGACGCGAGGGGCCGGCTTTGAAAAGGGGAAGGCTTGACGAGGCGTGGCCTGGGGAAAGAAGAGTTTAAATAGGGAGGGGAAACAGACTTTAAAGGATTGGAAAGAACTTGAGTGACACGTAGTTTACCCAATAAAGAGAGAGACTACTAATAAAAGCATTCTTCATGTTTCTGTCTCTGTTGTGACTGTGTTGTCTTTTTTAATAAAATAGTATTGATGTGTATTGTGGGATTTTCGATTCAATATACAAACGTGTATGGAATCGGTAAGGTAATATGGTACTATAGCCAGAACCATAGGGATGGTTCTGATCAACCCTGATCTCCATGGGAAGGGCAATTGAGCTGCTGCTGGACCAACATTTGCTCATGATCTCCAAAGATGTGGAGGAAAATTCCCCAATGTTAGAGAAATGGCTGACAAACATGCACCCCCACACTTATCCAACGGGAGCACATGGGCTAGTCCTGGAGATGAAATCTAGGGCTCTACAGTTTAGCAGGTCTCTAAATACCTTTTCAGGGAATGGCAGGGAATGGGCAAATGAAAACAGGCCCAGCATCAATGAAGGCTATCCAAGCAGTGTTTCTCAACCACAGCTGCTTTAAGATGTGCGGACTTCAACTCCCAGAATGCTGCAAAAATATATCTCTTTTGCTGCCATCTTGTGGCCATCCACATTTCTGTTGCCCAGATCCCTTGGTATCAGCATAGAGAAACCTGGAGCTTGACATTGCATTTTAGCATTCCTATGATTAGTAAGATAAACCCAGACTTATTTCCAAAGTAAGTGTGGAAAGTTGGTCGCATATATATTTTGAATGGTATTCTTGCAAATTGCCATCCAGTAGTTGATTGGTGTGGATGCTTAGTGACTACACAGATTTTCTTCTACACAATCTGTTCCAACGCTGTCTTTCAGGTCTTCTAGTCTTGCACCCATTGCCACTGTAACTGAATCCATCCAACTTTCTGCTAGGCAGTCTCTCTTTTTTTCTTATTCCTTCCATCTTTCCCAGTATTATTGATTTTTTTGGGTTGTGATTTATTTATTAAACTATAATTAAAGGACCAGAATAAATAGATATATAAAAAGGAGACACTGTGCATAAGGAAAATAAATAAATAATTAAAAAGTAAATAAAAGATTTACAAGTATCAGAAAATTTATAATTAATTAAATGACTAGAACTAAGTTCATTATGTTATCTGAAGAAAGAACTTGAAATCTCTAAAAACTGTATCATTTTAAGATATTACCGGTATATTATATTATATTAGAGTTTAACATTGACATTCCCACTATATGCACTCACTACATGCACGTAATAAAAATGCAAAATAAAAAAAATGGGGGTGGGATTCAAAAAGAAAAAAATAAACCAAAATAAATTAAAAAGAGAATAATCAGTGAACAATATTGGCAAACTATGCAATTTTAAATTTCCTCCCATTGTAGCCAACTGGTGATTGTTTCAGTACTTTCATAAACACTGAAATGTTTGCTAATTGTGGTCAATTAAAAACCACACACCAATATCCTGGTTTGGATTGTTACATGTGATATATATATATAAGGGAGTTATTCTTGCTTAAATTTAGTCCAGATTATGTTCTGAATGCCTACTGTTACTTTTGCCGTTGCTAGATGTTCCTCAAGGGTGATTTCCCAGTCTGATATTGTCAAATATTGATACTGCCAGCAAAATATTCAGCCAAATTTTTCCTCATGACCATCAGTATATAACTTTTAAAAATGTTAATATTTTTATTTTAAAATATTTATGTTAAAATATTTATTTTTAATATAGATTATTATTCTAATGATATTTTGGACTACCTGTGAAATGTATAGCTACACGTAGAGTAATTGATAAATAAATAATAAGAGTATTATGTGGAAACTAGGACCTGTGACCATAAACTGGGATGAATTGTATTATTAGGTAATTTGAAGATTGTAATATGTTAAAAGGAGAAGATTGTCGGGGCAGGCTTGCTTCATCTGTGAAAGATATGTTTTTCTTTTTATTTGTATGTTTGGAAAAATAAAAAACTTTTCAAAAAAAAAGTCCTTGATTTACAACCACAATTGAGTACAACATTTCTGTTGCTAGTTGAGATATTTGTTAAGTGAGTACTGTCCCATTTTATGACTTTTCTTGCCACAATTGTTAAGTGAATCACTGCAGTTGCTAAGTTAGTAACACGGTTGTTAAGTGAATCTGACTTCTCCATTGATTTTGCTTGTCAAAAGATTGCAAAAGGTGATCACACACGACCCCAGACACTGCAACCATCATAAATATGAGACAGTTACCAAGCATCTAAATTTTGATGACGTGATCATGGGGATGCTGGTCGTAAGTATGAAAATGGTCATAAGTCACATTTTCAGTGCTGTTATAACTTTGATCATTAAAGGAACTATTGTAAGTTGAGGACTACCTGTACTTCATGAACATTTTATTTTTCGGAAGTGTTACTCTGTTAGTTTTGCTTTTTTTTTTTTTTTTCCAATCTCCAACAGTCGGAAAGTGACATAATATTTGACTAATTATATGACCTGATCAAATATAATTACACTACTCAAAAGTCTCTTGTCTTTATCTGGATGTGAAAACTTCAATGCCCAGAATTCCTCAGTCAGCACGCCATCAGAGAACGTACTATTTGCAAATGGACTTAAAGTGAAGACTGACTTGGCTTGCCATTGTGTGCATGATTTGCAGGGTGCATCGTGCAAGAAGGGATCTTATTGGCTGGCGACCAAGGGAAATTATGCTCATTCACTTCTGGCATAATTCTGAATCTGATGATGTCCCTTCTGTTGTGACCTGATCATAAACCACCATTAAAAAAAGCATACACTCCTAGTACTATGGTCTCTATTTAAGTTAAAATGCAGGTAGCCCTTGACTTACAATAGTTTATTTAGTGACTGTTCAAAATTAAAATGACACTGAAAAAGTGAATTATGGCTGTTTTTCACACTTATAATTGTTGCAAGCACCCCCATGGTCAGATGATCAAAATTCAGATACTTGGCAACTGACTCATATTTATGATGGTTGCAGTGTTCCAGGATCATGTGATCACCTGTTGTGACCTTCTGATGAACAAAATCAATGGGGAAGCCAGATTCACTTAACAACCGTGTTACTAACTTAGGTCGTAAAATGGGGCAAAATTCACTTAACAAATGTCTCACTTAGAAACAAAAATTTGGGGCTGTATTGTGGGCGTAAGTCAAGGACTACCTGTATAGAAATTGTTGGTATTCTTTTGACCAGGTACAGTTGGAGACTGGAAGAACACACTGACTAAACATCACAAAAAGTTTGATTGTGAGGTACTGCTATCTATTATAAAGTTCTCAGAGCATGAGAAAGTGAATAACGATTTGCAAAGCAATACTAGCTCAGAACATCCATACAGTCTTCCATTATCAGGAGAGGGTTTAGTCACTTTCCTTGTTCTTCAAAGAATTCCTAGGAAGGGAATTAAGTCCCACTTTAGCAGATAGAGAAATAGATTGTTAAAGTGAAAACATCTAGTTATTAAGATTTCTGTAACAAATCCATTTTCCCTTTTCAATAAATCAGATTAAAGAAGGCTTTTCATGAATATTGTTTTTGTTGCTAAGAGCCGGACATCCTCTTTGTCTAGGGTCCAATCCAGTGGTGAAATCCAAATTATTTTACTACTGGTTCTATGGATGTGGCCTGGTGGGCATGCTGTGGCTTGGTGGGCATGGCTTGGTGGGCGTGGCAGGGGAAGGATACTGCAAAATCTCCATTCCTACCCCACTCCTGGGGGAAGGATATTGCAAAATCTCCATTCCCTCCCCACTCTGGGGCCAGCCAGAGGTGGTATTTTCCGGTTCTCTGAACTATTCAAAATTTCCGCTACCGGTTCTCCAGAACCTGTCAGAACCTGCAGGATTTCACCCCTGGTCCAATCTGGATGAAGTGTCTTCCCCCCAGCTTTGAAAACCATTAATATAATGTAGTTGAGATCCGCAAAAAATATACATCCTTTGATAAATATCATATAAATATAACAAGTTTCCTGTTCAGAATTTTTTTAAGTAAACTATTTTGTAAACAGGAGCCAGACAAAGATAAAGTAGGTGTGAAGAATTTTTCCCTTATATATCAGTTTGCATAAAAACGGTTTTCAGAGTTGCTTGTTCTGTATGCTGCCAGCTATATTATGTGCAGAAACTTATAAATGTATTGTTTTGTTTTCCCTTTGCATGCAGTGATAGCTGTTATAGATTCAATAGGCTTGTCTTTGTATTGCTGTGTCAAATTCTCCTCCCCTTATCAAAAATCAAGGAATGGGGAAGTGAGACAAGCTTGGCTGCTAACTTTCAGTTCATTCAAAGGGGTCTCTATTCAGCACACCCTATGAATGAATAAGAGTTCAGTTAAGATCATCCAGAAGCTCATAGTCCAAAAGGATGTTGTTTATTAACAATAAATATCAGTTTGCAAAGAGTCCGTTTCCATTCCTAATTTTGGCTGTACTATGAGAAAATAAGCTTAAACTTCCTAGCCATCTCCTATCTACCAGAGTCAGCACAATATTAATAGACTACAACGCAATTTACTTCAAATCCTCTATCTTCCTTCCAGTAGCATAAAACTATTTTAATTGAATTATAGAGGGGAAGGGGAAGATGAGACTGGCCTGGTTGGTCTCCTCCAATTCATTCAATCAGGTCTCTATTTATACTGAACAGAATAACTAAGTTCATTTATAGCACATAGTAAATAATACAGGAAAAGTAGGAATATTGTTGAGAAGAATGCCATTTATGCAAGTAGCTAAATCTCTGGTTCAATAATTCCAGTGCACATGACCAGATGTGTACAAGACTTGAGCCTGAATGAGCCTCCAGTTTATTCAAGCAGCAAACATCTAAATATCCTTGAATTTATCCTTCACACATCTAAATATCCTTCAATTTATCAGCCAACTCACTATTATACTTAAATAAAGTAACAAGATAGGTCAACTTTATCCTTTTTGGCCCTCAGCTTCTTTACCCAACTGATCAATTACCCCAGTTACTCAATTATTTATTACCTAATTATTACCTAGTTACTCAATCTATTCAATTATCTAATTATTACCTAGTTACTCAATCTATTCAATTATCTAGTTACTCAATCTATTTGATATCTAGTTACTCATCTATTTATTACCTCCTAAATGTCTATGGAGATTCTCAGTTATCCAGGTCATGGTTGTCCCAAAGGTGCTTTTTCAAGAGGCAACTGGACTTTCTTGTTTTTTCTTTGAAGATGTTTCGCTTCTCATCCGAGAAGCTTCTTCAGCTCTGACTGGATGGTAGGGAATGGAAGGATTTATACTCCTTGCAGACAGATGTTCAAGTACTAGATTAAGTGGAGAGGGCCAGTGACTTTCCTGATCTTCTGGTGATATACAACACAGCAGGGGTGAAATCTAATTTTTTTTGCTGCCGGTTCTGTGGGCGTGGCTTGGTGGACGTGGCCATGTGGTCATGTCACTGGGTGGATGCGGCCAATTGAGCAGTCCATTTTGCCAGGGAGCAGGGGGTTGGAC
>JANHFK010002969.1:106810-117848 GCA_036250565.1 Sibynophis collaris | reverse complement strand
AGAAGAAGAAGAAGAAGAAGAAGAAGAAGAAGAAGAAGAAGAAGAAGAAGAAGAAGAAGAAGAAGAAGAAGAAGATAGCAGCCACACCTCTAAGACACATAAGATGAAGGTGTGACATATTAGCAAGATTTATATTGTTTCATATGTATTATATATGTGTGTATGTTTGAGCACGTTCACATTTTGAAATAACTAATGAAAAAAGCTCAGTTAACCAGGGAACAAATGGCAGATTCTTATTATAAGTAATCTGTTCTGACAGCTGAAAAAGAGCAGGGCAGCTGAACCTCTGTATCAGATAAGATCCTGAATTTCCAATAGCAAATAACGTCTGGCATATTATGATGCATAGAAGAAAAGGGGAGCTCTAATTAATTCTTTAGGGACTTCCCCTTCGTACAGCCAAGAAGGGAATTAACTGCTCTATATTGGAGATAGAATTTGTTATTGGATAGTGGCTTTGTTTTCAAATTCATCAATATATACAGGTTCGCCACTTTACACTTGTTAGTTTAAACAATTTTTGGCCAGTTGAAAGAAGAAATCATAAAAACAAGCCTTCCTTATGGATCAATAAAGGTTAGCTTCTAATATAACGTGGTATTATATTTTTGGCAAGAAAAATTGTCTTGCATTTAATAAAAATGAATATTTTACATGATGCATGTAGGGAAGAGATTAAAGATATTCAGGTAGTCCTTGATTTACAATCACAATATGAACCAGAATTTCCATTGCTAACCAGGGTAGTTGTTAAGTAAATCATACCCAATTTTAGCACCTTTTTGACACAATAGTTAAGCAAATAACTGCAGTTATTATGTGAATCACATGGTTGTTAAGTGAATCCAGCTTCCCCCATTGACTTTGCTTATCGGAAGCCAGCTAGGAAGGTCACAAATGGCAATCGTATGACTGCAAGATGCTGCAATCATCGTAAATATATGCTGGCACCCAAATTTTGATCATCTGGCCAAGAGGATGCTGTGAAAGTCTTACGTGCAAGACCAGGTCATAAGTCACTTTTTTAGTGCCATTGTAGCTTCTAACTATCACTAAATGAATGGGTGTAAGTCAAGGACCACCTGTATTATTCTGTCCTAGGTGGCTACAGGTTACTTAATGGCTGCCTACTGAGCTATCTGCCTCTGCATCCCAGTACAGGTAGTCCTTGACTTACAACCGTTCATTTAGTGACTGTTCAACTTTTACAAAGGCACTGGAAAAAAGTGACTTATGACTGTTCTATCATTTACGACCGTTGCAGCATCCACATGATCAAAATTCAGATACTTGGCAACTGACTCATATTTATGACCGTTGCAGTGTCCCAGGATCATGTGATCACCTTTTGCAAACTTCTGACAGGCAAAGTCAATGAGGAAACCAGATTCACTTAAACAACCGTGTTGAAAACTTAACAACTGCTGTGATTCCCTTAACACCTGTGGCAAAAAAATAATAAAATGAGGCACTTAACCCCTTAAAAGAGACTGAAAATTTGGGTGCATCTTGTACTCCGAATGTAGCTTTTTCAAAGCTTTTTTTTCAGCCCTAACGAGGAGCTAGCGAGTGAAGCAATTTCCCTGCTTTGCCTGCTTCTCTCTCCAAAGACCAGTTGTGCTTCAGAAGCTGTTTTTTAATTCCCAAGCAGGGGATAAAAAGCGCTCAAAACCAGCAAACATATGTGCTGAAGCTGACCAGACTAACAACGCTAGCCAGTTGAATACCTGGTAGGCAGATTTCCCGCCGCCCTCACTATTTTCCTCCCCAAAAACTAAGGTGCGTCTTATACTCCAGTGTGTCTTATACTCCAAAAAATACAGTAAAAACTATATCACTTAGCAACAGAAATTTTGGACTCAATTGTGGTTATA
Organism: Sibynophis collaris; assembly: GCA_036250565.1. Classification (NCBI taxonomy): domain Eukaryota; kingdom Metazoa; phylum Chordata; class Lepidosauria; order Squamata; family Sibynophiidae; genus Sibynophis; species Sibynophis collaris. The sequence continues at coordinate 115,971 of JANHFK010002969.1, read as the reverse complement.
AGTCGAGGACTAGCTGTAGTTGGATGATAGCTTCTGTGTTCTGACTGTGATTGGCCAAAGTAAAATACAGAACACTGACAAACTACTTGGTGTAAGCCAGCAAGCCTCTCCATATGTTCATATTAAAAACAGATTGGAAATCCTTCAAAATAAGTCTCACCAGTGGGAAACACCAGGCAGTGCATTCCAGCATGCTTAAATGTCCATGCTTAAATATGTGTTTTCGCATACTCATTTGTATATTATAGCTACATCCAACTAGGGTGACTGTATTTAAGAGTCCTCTATTTGAAGGGTTTTCAGAGGACAGTTCCCTATTTTATTTTAAGATATCCTATTTCAGCCTTCCCCAATATAGGTTTCTTCTAATGTACTAGAATTTCCAGCCAATGTGGCAGAACACAATTTTGAGAGTTGTAGTTCCAACTTATATAGAAGGCAGTAGACAACAGAAGACTGTCCTTTTTGAAAAGCTGTCTAGTCCATGCCCAAATTTAAAAAATTAGAACTATAAGGAGGAGGAAAAGCAGTTGCTTGAAATTGATAAAAGAATATAGATAGCAGACTAAGCAGACACAGCAGTTAACCTTGTCATAGTTGTTAGCACTACAATAATTCATATTGTGGTTCTGTTTCACCAGGAAATCCCAGGATTATGGGCTAGAGTGAGAAGTTGAAAAAAAAAATCAAGCAGAAACCAGTGACAAACTGCTTCCATATCATTAGCCTAATTATTTAAATATTTGGAACTTCGGTGTAAGCATTTATGTATGTGTAAACCAGGGGTGGGTTTCTACCAGTTCGCTCTGGATCTTGTGAATTGGTAGTAGCGGCAGCTGGAGCTCCGCCCACCCACCCGGATGTCATCACGGATGCTCGGCATTTGCGCAAAAGCACTGTGTGTGAGCGAAGTGACCGCACGTGTGCGCTTCCGTTGCAAACCAGTAGCGAAGGTAAGTGGAACCAACTACTGGTGTAAATATCATGTACCCACATATATCATGTATGTAAGCTGTGTTTTTTTATTCCATCATGAGGGGGTTAATGCCACAAACGGCCAGTAAGATTTCACCCTCAAATACATCTTGAGAATGGAAGAATGATAGATCTACCAATATCTACCAAACATTAAAAACATTTTTGCAGGAGGAGAAAGATGGGGAGTAAAAAAAATGGAAAGTGTTTATAAGGGCCATTTGTGGAATGCAAGCACTAACAGTTAAGGTTATTAATTCCAACCAGATATGATTAATAGATACAAAGCAATGTAGCAGCAGTTTTAAAAATAGTTTGGAATTATTCATCCAAGTAACCTAAATGTTTCCCAATTTATTTTTTGTGTAAATTTCAACTACTGTATCCTTATGAAGGTACAGGGGGAAAAATAGGTCATGTAGGATTTATTTATGATTACCTCAAGAAAGCCCCCTTCCATTCTATGTACAGGGCTGATCAGTCTGCCATCTTAATTTTACTTCCAGATGAGGAATTGGCCAGGAATCAGAACTGCATCTAAGGGCAGCAGCCTTGCTTAGATGGCACAGAGCTTGGTCCTCGAGCCTCCAAGAGAGCAGATGGGCCTTAGAAAAAGTTCAATAGGGACATCCAAGGATGGCCTGATTCTGCCTCCTCTCCACCCACTCCCTTGTGTGAGTCAGCCATCTCATTCTGCCCAAGGACATGTCTGGCCTGATTTCCCTCGAGAGAGAGAGAATTCCTGAGGGACAATGCCATAGAAAAATAGTCCTGTTCTTTCTAACTACCAGCTGAGACTCTAATATTTATTCCAAACAGGGCCTCATAAGGATTGTTTTAATATTAGATATCCTACATATCCATTCTCAGGATTTTTCTGATTTGTCAAAATTTTATTGACATATGGGACATTCTGTATGTGCGTGTGCATAAAATATTGGTACAAATTAAAAGTAGCAGGATTTGGTTTAATTTTCTTGGTCTCCTCTTGCATGTTCTCTCACATCTGATGAGAAATTATATTTGTCCAAGCAAGTCTTTTCTGAAATAAATTGCTTCCAAATGAGGAAGCATATGGGTCCATAAAGAATTCCCATTCCATGTGTCACCCCAAAATATGTCAAGACATGGAACTCCCAAAGCACTAACTTCAGCATTAGAAACGTCATGTTCAACTCTAGCAAGGAATGCTTTATTGGTTACATCAGTTTTTCTCAACGTCAGAACTTGAAGATATGTGGACTTCAACAGTGGTGGGTTCCACTTCCACTTCACTACCGGTTTGCAATGGGAGCGCACACATGCGCGTGCGCGCTTACTTCGCTCATGTATAGTGCTTCTGTGCATACTCAGAGTGTCTGTGATGACGTCCAGGGGGGTGAGTGGAGCAGATTGTCAGGATATTCATGACAAAGGGCCCCTTATTTATGGGAATAGACTTGGGGTGTCAAACTCAAGGCTCGCAGCCCAGATTCAACCCATGGGGTGCTTAGATCTGCAGGGACCTGCAGGGATGCCCTGGAAACAGCAAAGGACTGGCCCACAGTGCCTCTGCCAGCAAAAACAGAGCTTGGGAGGCAATGGCCACCTGCAACCCTCTACCAGTGAAAATGGAGCTCAGGAGAGCTGCGCACAGCCATCCTGAGCTCCATTTTCGCTGGCAGAGCACTCAGGCCACCACAGGTGCCCCCGACTCAAGTGACATTGAGCTGGCCATGCCCCCTTGATACCCCCCAAGGTCAAACACAACCCTGATGCAGCCCTCAATGAAATGGAGTTTGACACCCCTGCACTAGACCTTCAAGGAATACCTATTATTCTCTATTGAATTGCAATAGTCAATCGAAAATTTTCCAACTAAGGCTAGTCTGAGAACCTTCACAATATTGGGGCTACATTTAATTTAGAACAATGAAAATCATATAATAATAGTGATTTAAAGTCGATGGAAAAAAATTTGGATTGCAAGCATAAGAAATGGATGCTTCCCATTATCTTAAGAGATCAGAAATCAATAAAAATGACACTGCCTGAGACATACAGTATGTCAAAAACTTATATCACAATATCTACCGAATTCTAATGTAATGCTCCCCAGTGTGCTGGACCACCTCCTAAATTCCTTGTCACTATAATTGCATTGGTTTATATATGCTTAAATCCTTCATTTCAGGAAGGTTGTAGTAGATCATCAAAAGATCATCAGATCCTTGCAACACCATGTTGTGTCCAGATTCAGTTTTACTTAGAATTGAAATATTAAGTCCAATAGCTTAGACTAAACATTTTGAATTTGGTGCATTGTTTTGGGGAAAAAATCTCTCCCACAACCAGAAGTCTTCACATCTCTGATTTGATGTTATCTTTATTGTATACACGACTGCCTTTTGCCAATATTCTGAGTTTAAAATTCAAAGGAAGCATGGACCCAAGTGACAAAGTCAAAATAATACAATTATCTCAGCTCACATTGTGATTCTTTCAGAAATTGATCCTGCAAGGTAGAGGATTATAGGGCTCAGCTAATCCTCTTGAGCCTCTAGGGATCGCTAGTCTAAATTCTCTTCTATCTTCACCATACTTGATACACCATACTTTGCTCTCCAAAAGCTTCCTTTGTGTTATGTTATTGTGCTTGTATGACTGCCCTTTAATCTTAGGACAAAATAAATGAATTTATGGGGAAATCCACTTTCAATGGATTGCTTGAACAATGCATTTGATATTCTAGAAAGAAAGACTATGCAATTCTTGAAATATTGTTAGAAATAACTAACAGAGCATTGGATCGCTTGCTAAAGTACAGAACTGTGGAGAAAAAATAATGCATTTTTGTTAAGGTTTTCTCTCCTGTACAGCTATTAAAGATAATAGATACCCTTTCTATAGTTTTACCACCAATATTTGGGCACTTCTTTTCACTTGTATGAATAAAAGATCATCAGAATTCCACAGGTCTTGCAGTATATAAAATAGAAATAGCAGTAGAGAGAAGGTGCATGTTTGATTCATAAAGTTGCAACAGCTCAAATAGGAAGAACCAATTGATCTGGTTATATATCTTCCTTAGCCTCTCTAAGCCATATTTTTCTCCAACAAATAAAATAATGCATGTCAGCAAAGAGTCCTGGATTGTTAGTCTCTCCCAAATGTCAGTAGTGACTTTCTTATTAGATCCATAGCCTGATTTTGCTACACAAATATTTTATTTACTGGAAAGCTTTATAAATTAGATTGTGTTCAAATAAGATAAGATGTACAAGTGAACAACAATCTTATCTTTTCTTTTTCTCTCCCAGCAGAAATGCTCTCTGCGTCAAAATAACGTGCCAAAGATTTGAAAGAAAGGCCAGAAGTCATGGAGATGTCTGTGGATGGCTATTCCTTGGGGAGTTTTTTCAGATGGGAGCATAAGCCAGGCAAGGAGTGAATTTCAAGACTTGCAGTATCTCTTTCCTGCACACAAGTACACCCTCGTTCTACAGCCTGTCTGTAGAGACTCAGTGACACCCAGTGGCCACTTTGGTTGAGGTTTTCTGTTAATCCGAGACACACTGCCTGCATTTGGATGGGAACATGACAAAGAGAATCTTCTCCTAGCCTTATCATCATCTATTATATACTACCTGCTTCCGTTAGCAATTTTCAGATGTCATTAAAGGGCAGCCAAACCGCCAATTATTTCATGCATCACTAACTTTTACAATAGTTTACAGAAATATAACTGCATTAGGCTGTTGCCACAAAAATGGATACAAAAACATAAGACAATATATATTATGAGAATATAGCCATCGACACAATATGCCATAGGCATATATTTCCCAAATGCTTCTGAGAAAATAAATTGGTCTTCAAGGTGCAATAAGACCATTTGAAGGAAATATGTTTCTAATTGTTTGAAATCAGTTGTTTAAATTCTGATTTGAATTATTTAGATTTGCTGAGTCAGGTGCTGGTCCTGTTCTGCATGGCATTGGCTCGTATTGCCCAGGAAAGCTGTGTGATTTGCCAGGGAAGGTTTTTGGATTATACTTAGTATCAGCATGCAACCTCCTTGGTCAGATAGCAGTTCCTGTACAGTGTGTTTAGTGCTGTACTTAATTGTCTTTCCAGCATGAGGTTGCAGTATCCTAGATATGGGGTATTATGATCACTTGGCACTCCTTGTAGTTAACATTGTTGCTGTCTCTTATTAGGTATGGATTAGATATGAGTATGAGATGTAACTCATACCTTCTGGAACTGATCTGATCTGGCCCAAATCATTGTAGAACTTTATGGGACCACTAATTTAAAAAATGTATGTTCTCAAATGAAACTAATCATAAAGGGCAGGCCTGCTTTAAGCCCCAGCCCAAGCAAAAAACTGCAGAAGACAGAGCTTTCCCAGTACTGAAGATTTTCGATCAACTTCTTGGCAACCGAAGACTTTGGATGACTAAAATGAAGGATTTGTCTCCTTTCTCTTTTTCCATTACATCTTAGTTGAACAACTAAGAAGCAGCAGCAGGAGAGCATCTTTTAAGGCTAGCTGGCAGCCTCATTTAGGTAATGCACACAGCTCCATCTTCTAACAGCTCATAAATGGTGGAGGTTGAGTCTGCTGCCTCATGCTAGACCCAGCCCAGAAATGAATGCAATGACTGGAAGGACATTTAGAGAATAATTGGGCAGAAGTAAAATGTGTCCAAAGTTTTTTATTTGTGTCAGTTATCCTCAGAAAATATTAAATCAGGCTAGTAATCTAATAATCTTCATGCTGGTTTAGTCTGGCGTATAACAATTTATTTCGATTCTGTCTTTTCAAAGTCCCTTGCCCCAGCACCGATGTTACCATAGGAGCATACGTTTCCTTAGGTATTTAGTGCTGTTTATAGTTTCATTATTTTAATATGCCAAGGTAATGCTTATCCAACCTGTACTGAGTGTGTTACAAGAATATATATATGGCCTTGAAATGCAGCTTTGGTGCAATTTATATTAGAAATCAGCCCTCGCCCACATTTTCTGAATGCTATATAGGATTAAATGTACTAGCCAGGAGGATACACATGGTATCTTTAGCACACAACTGCCATTACACAAGAAATTTTTATCATGTTCTCATGAACGAAAGAATAGCTCTCCTGCACAGCTTCTCACTGAAAAGATCAGAGAATGTGGGTAGGGAAATATTGGGTTAGAGCCAGCGTGCTAAGCTGCATGCCTGAGGCCAGTAGACAAATGTGGAATCTGAAGAGCATGTCACACAGGCACTCTTACAAAACTGCTACCATAGAGGAGATGGCCAGACAAAAACATCCATTCACCAGGAAGCAAACTAGTGAGTTTATTCTCCTCTATCCACCCTACTGCTTCTATCATGCCTTCTAACACTTCATTTTATCTTTTGCCTTTTCAGTGGCCTTGGTGACACTTCCAACCAAATTATTGGACTGTAGCCATCCACTATTTCTACAAAGGCCTTTCACACCTAAGCGTGTATTTGACTACCTTGAAAGGAAACTATACTCAGTCTCGTCTGATTCTAGTATGCCTATGTTCATTCTCAGGTTTTGTGAAATCTGGTCCCTGAAATCTGAAATCCACTACCAATTTTGTTTTTGGATACTCTTTCTGTACTTAAAACGAAAAATGTGTAGCCAAATACAGCCCTGCTGCTCCACAAGCCATTGGGATTGTAAGATGTCCCAGAAGAGGATAAATACAGTGCGTTGATATGGATTGCTAAGTGGGCAATGGAGTCATGGAAGGAGTCACCTTCCCTAACTGAGAAGCAAATAGCAAGAAACACATACAAGGTATGTAAGCAGAAATGATGATTATGGACCAAGTCAGTGCCGACTTTTAGTGACCCAAGACATATTTTTCTTGTTCTTCAGACCTTCCACCAGTGCATTCTAAGCCTAACCATAGTCCCCCTGGTTGTAATTGGCTTCTTTTTTGCTTTCCTTCTGTCCCCAGAATAATAAACTTTTCAAAATTTCAGGCTTTGCATAATATTCCAAATATGATGAGCCTGATCACTTGTGCCTCAATTAAGAACTCTACATTTTATTTTACCAAAAATCAGCATGGATAGACAATATAAAGAGGAGATATTGGGACAAAAAACAAATTTATATATTTGTAAAATTTATTGGCTGCCCATCTTGATGTTTGTAAAGAACATCAAGAATCCAGTGCTGTTTAGGAATTTACTGTATATTATTAGTCTTTCACTGTGCTTGATACTAAGGGACATCAAAATGTAGAGGTCTGGTATATTTCTCGTGGATAGTATACATCAGGGTAAAAATGCTTCATTTTTACATATGAAGTGCTGTCAAGGTCTTCCATATTTATGGAATTTGATATTCCCTCCCCTGAGTTTAGAATATAAATAAATTTTGACAGGCTAAAAGATGAAAGAGAAGGAGGAAAGGAAAAGATAGGACATGTGAAGAAATTATATATATATATAATATACACACACACACAGATATAAATACAATCTTGCATATATATTTCTGCTTCTTACCAATTGCAGATGAGAAATAAATGATTAATTCAAGCCAGCATAGTCTGAAATATACAAACCAGACATATTGCAGCAAATAAGCTGCATAGAAATTCTGACTACTTTTCAACTATTTCCAATTTTTCAATAAAGGCGAATATTTGCAGCTCAGGGTTGAAATGAGAGGTGCTCTCTGTGCTTGGCTGTTTTCTTGCAAATGTTTCACTGATTGGCACTGATGATGTTAACTAGTTTGGGTAATGAAACATCTGCAAAATAAGCAAGCTCAGAGAGCATCAAGGACCCCTCATTTCCATGTTTTTTTTAGCCTTAACCCTGATAGTTTTTTTAGCCTTAACCCTGATAGAGAGGTGGAGCCACTGTTTAGGATTAGTAATCACTTTTAGCTTGATAAAACATAAATTTCACTAGGTAGAGTTAATCCCGAAGTTTAATAAAATGCAGGAAGGAGGAAGCTGGAGGGCAATTTGAACAAGAATGTCTCTTCAATAGCTATCTGGGAAGGAATTTCAGGCATAATTTTACAATCACACACACACACACAGAGCACAAGTTTAAAGAGAACACCCTATTGTCTCTATATGTGATAACATCAAAGAATAGGTTTTAAATTATGAGCAAGTGGTTGATATGTACAAACAAACTAAAAACAGGAAGTTTATATTATGCCACCAGGATCTCATCATTTTTGTGGGAGTTTATATATCATATTCCATATTTCCATACTTGTAATTTGATAATTATTTAAATCATTTCTGTAAGTCATCATTGTAGTTAATTTTGCCTAAACTCAACAAATATAGTCAATAATGGCTTGCTTAACTAATGATTAGTGCAATGTTCAAACTCTATCGCTGAATCTATTAATTCTTGTTTTGGAAACTGATGATGCTACCTCATTAATAGAAAGGATTCCATCTTCTTCCTTTTAATAGAAGCTAAATTTGTACTATTTAGATGATGGGATACCTACAAACCTATCATTCTTGAGCAGCAATGGCAAAGTCACTATTTCTTCCAAAAAATAAATACCATATTACTTGGGCTTCTTTTATATCACTTGTCAAAAATTCCACAGGAGCAGTATTTCAATTTTAAAGTACAAAATAATATTTCTTTATATCATATATAAATCAATTATATAAAACTTGTGTCTTTGTACTCTTTTCCGATAGAAATACGTGTTTTACTTGGATTAGTATAACCTTGTTGTTTATTTATTTATATAACACATTTATATGGCTGCCCAACTAGCAGACAGTGATTCTGGGTAGCTTACACTATTAACATTCAACAATATGAAAACACCCCAACCCCCTCCATAATATCCTTGTGTTTATTGGGGGAAGATAATTTTTTTTTTAAAAAATCTTTATTTTGAAAACGATTTTTAAAGATTATTTTCTTAAAGTATTAGTGGTGTGATATTTTTCTTAGGGGCACAGTGTCACTAAGTGCTTAACCTCCAGTAGCCTATATAAGAAAGCAATGATTAAATCCTATTACTTGGCATTATCTCTCTGTCTGCATTCATTCACCTTTCTCTCCTCCACCAGAGCTGTTAAGATTGCAATGCCAATGGTGAAAATTTGGAGCTGGGCAGAACAATCTTTCTGAAAATCTTGCTTGTTATGGATTTTTTTGGGAGGGGGGGGAGGCGGGG